>APFE030204474.1:90439-122279 GCA_000404065.3 Pinus taeda
CGACTTTTTATTTCAAGAGTGTACTCAGTCTGAGGCGGCTATTTACTCAAGAGTAATGTTTTGTAGTATAGTGCTTAAGATCCAAAAGTAAATGAAAGCTGGAAACAAAATCTAATTGGAATAGCAAGAAACTGAAATGTTTTAAACTAAATCATTAACTCAAACAACCATCAATCGAGGATACAGTAGCAATAACTCATTCCTCTAGAAATTGATGCAATTAAAATCAAACTGGAACAAGACAATCAATCTGGGAACGAGGAAGCAATAACCAATGTTCTCTACAGTTGACAGTCCTGCTTTAAAGCAATTAAAAGGAAATTGAAATTGAACTAAAGCTATTATTGAAAGTAAACTAAGGAAACTATTTAAAAACAAACTCTTGCAATTAATCAACAGAAATGAACAACAAAGTAAATGGACAGTAAACTGGAATTAAAGGAATCGAATAACCAATCCTATTGAACAACAATCTGTAATGAATATCAATCAAACGGAACAACAAATGGAATGAAACCGTAATTGAAATAGAACAGCGAAGCTTTATATTTGAAATGAGCAGCATAAAAATATACGTGAGAAGGATAATAATCTCTGTTATGATGGAAAATAATAGCCACACGATTCAATCTCAACTTGTGCAATAAAACAATTTCATAAAATATTATAACAGCTCACTGCAAAAACATGAAACTGTAAGGCAATACGATTCAAAGAAATAGGAACTAAATCAAACCATCACACGACTGAAATTGGAAAGATATAATACAATAGCAGCGTAATCCACCAGTGGCTGGGCCCTTAGCCGCCAGCGGACGCTGCTGGGCTACTTCAGGTGAGAAGAATGAGCAGCAACTCCCAAATCATATATTAATTATCAAATTGTGAAATCATTACTACATCAAAAGCTTGAGAATTACAATGGTAATGCAGAAATTTCCTTTTCCTCCTATTCTATCCTATCATGAATAATCCATCATCATTCTTGAATCTCCAATTCTGAATCCTCAATTCTATCATTCGAATCCCCAAAGTCATCTTGAAGTCATCCCATCTCTAATCTCTGTTTTCATTTAAATAGAGAGATCAGAGAGCGGTTACAATAGAGATAATTACAACATGATTCTATTACAAACTTGGATTATTTCCAACCAATTGATCAATAAGAAGATATATTTCCATCCATCTCTCAACAAGAGCAAGACGAATTTGGCTTTGCAGCTGAGATTTGGAGGACGGCCGCAACAGCGAATCTGAGAAAATCGTGCTCAAAGAACCCTACGTTTTGCTCAATAAAAGCCGAATTTGGGCAAACCGTTCTTTGCTGAAGTTAATTGGGTCTGTTCTGGACAAAACCCATGTTCTGGATTTTCCAGATTCTTCTCCATTTGCTCAGAATCTCAACCGCAAAATTGTCGCTCCTTATTCCAGCACATTTCTGAGTTGGCACTTTTAATGATCAAATCTTCAATCTGGAAATTATCTTGGAGGCTAAAAATGGTGAATAATGGTATAACCAATTTATTAAAACTATCATGGATAAAATAATTCATAATCATCAATTTATTAGAAATAAAGGAGAATAAATAATATTCATTCATAAGAGCATAAATTATTATAAAATAGAATTTAAATGATAAATTATAACAAATGATATAATAGAGAAGAGTAAAAATGGATGAAATAAGTGTTACAAAGTGGTCGTATTCATGGCCCAACAGAAGGCTCAGTATAGTCTATGGCTATCAGTTTAGACTCCTCCATGAGATGAGATTTGGAGAAGAGTTACCACTTAATAGAATACTTAGTGTGCCCTAATTCTTGTTGCAATCAATAATATACATGAGAATCAAGGTAAAGGAAGGAAACCATCAACAACTGGCACATCATAGACTAATCAAGCTCATACTAGAAGAAGCCCTAAGCCAATTAAGAGTCCCTATTCTATGGTCCACATTTACGGACATTGGCAAGGAGGCTGTAATTGAAGCAATTGAGTATGAAAGAGACCAAACCTCTAGTGGTGAGGAAGAAGAAGAGGAACCTGAAGAGGAGGAAGAAGAACTTGAAGAAGAAGAGGAAGAAGAATCCCGAAGAAGAAGAAGAAGAGGAACCTAAAGAAGAAGAAGAGGAACCTGAAGAATAAGAGGAAGAACCAATGGAAGAAGAGGAGGCTGAGACAAATAAAACAAGGGGAGAAAAGAACAGTGGGGAAGAATCACAAAAGGATGAGGAAAGCCTTGAAGCACATACCAAGGAAGGGGAGTAATCTCCAAGAGTGTCTCCTGAACCCACAGAGAAGGAGGCAACTGCTGCCTTGACTTCCCTAACCACACCCATAAAGTCAACAGGAAAAAGGCATAGGTAGACTCTCCTATATTTCAAAAGAAGGAGGAGCACTAGGATAAAATAGGGGAGACCACAAACACCTACGAAGACTCCTATCATCATTGAAGACTCACCAAAAGGACAAGAAAAACTAGTCTCCCTAGAAATGAAGGGTGAAGAGGGCACTTCAAAATAGGTTTCCCCAAGGTTGTCAGTCACTTATATTAGGAGGTCTATCACCAGGTCAACCTCAGCAAAGAAAATCAAAGAACCTTTGACCCCATTTTAAAAATGGAAAAGCCTCCTATAGGAAACACAAACAGTCCTACAGGAAACTCTGTTAGCACTACAAGAAACACATAAAAAGAAATAGGAAGAACAACATGGAAAAAGGAAAGGAAAGGAAGCAGCAACACAAGTATAGGGGGAGATAGATGCTCCAAAGACAGTAAAGGGAGGATCCAAAGAGTTGTAGGAACCTAGCCCACAACCCAATCTCAACTCCTATTATAGATTCATTGAGGGAGGTAGAGTAATATCACAGAAATTTTCCATCCCTCTCTTGTTTGAGCTTTAGAAGGAGAGAGCAAGGACACATCGCTGGATGTAAACTACTAAATCAAAGAAAGTAGAGGATGTGGCCCATATGGAAGAGAAGCTACTAGATATGAGCAGAGAGTTGAGTGAGATAAGAGACATGGAAAGAGTTATGAAATCTCAACTAGAGGGTGAGAGCACATGGTTGAGGAGGCAGGTACAGGAAAAAGAGAGCCAATTGGTCATAATGACAAGCCTCTCTATGGATGCACTCTAGTGCAGGATGCTAGTAAAATCATATGCCTTGTACCTAAAAGATAAATGGTTGCAATTTCAGATAATTACCCTAGCACAATGAGGGACTATGCCTTTCCAATACTATTGATAGTTCATTGAGCTCTATGACCAAAGCACCCTGGAGGACAGGGCCAAGATATCTGAATTCTACTTACATAACTTGGCCTTAATAGGATTGAATGTGTGGGACCCTAATCCAAAGTCGAGGGACTTAAAACTAATGACCTTGGCATCATGGATGAGTCATGAGGAGGCCAGGGCTAAGGACGTAAAGAGAGTGTTGGAAAGATATGAAAAGAATCCCCTTTACATCATAGCAGAACAAATCAATTCCATGGTTGTCATTAGCACCCACAACCTCATCACCAATGATCTCTAGCTTGCACCAAGATACCTAGCTACACAAGAGCAAGTAGTCACTCATTTTGAGGACACTTTGAGATTTCTAGGGGATGAAAGCCAGTAAGCATGCTAAAGGAGATGGGGTACCCTACCATAAAACCTAAAGATCAGGGAGTATCATTCCCCTGAAAGAATGAGGGATGCACTAGAGAGGACCCCATTGTACAAGAAGGTGCTACAAAGGCTCAAAATCAACTGGATTGGCTTGAAAATCAGTCCACCAATGCTCTTGGGTATGTTAGAAGGAAGAAAGGAAGAATACGAAAGAAAGAAGTGGGAGGAAATAGAGAAGCATGCAGGATGTTATCCACAAGAGGAGAATACATCAACAGAAGCCTAGAATGTCAGAGAGGCCATAAGTGCAATGAAAGACATGGAAATATATTAAGTTTCTCATAGAATGAGCAGCACTTTAGTAGGGGGGTTATGATGAGGCTCATCAATAGGTAAATTATATGGACCTTAATGCCACTCTCCATCTTATTAAAATCAACTTTTCTCACATTTCTTTACATGTCTTGTTATATTTTGCTTAGTGAGAAGGGTAAAGATGAGATGTTATGCCATGTGGCATAATGTGCATTAATTGTAGGATTTGAAGAAATTTTGGCTAATTTAAGTGCACTCACTCGAAGATTCCTCCACCAGATCTCATTAGCTGTAAGTTACAAGCAGCCAAGCCACTTAGGTCATTGACAACCAAGCCAGTGATAAATAGAAGACAGGTTGATCGTGAGTTGGGAGCTAAGCATCCCTAAATTTAAGGAAGTTGTTGGTAGCTTTAGTTGTATAAATAAGAAGGCTTAGAGCCTCATTAGGTTTGGACTTTTTTTTGTTGTAGCCAAGAGGCATTTTCAAGCTAAGACATTGTGATTGATAACTCTTATGTATTTTTTATATTTTAATGAAAATGAAAAGCATTCCCTTGATCTAGTACATGTATGCTTAGATTACATTCATAGTTAGCAGCTGAAGGGATTTTGGTTTTGTTTAATATACAAGTATTTGGATGATTACTTAGTTTGCTTCCATTTGTGGATAGATAGATCAATGGTACAATAGTGACAGTAAACACTTCAGAAAATGTTGTGATAGTGGCCTTTGCCTCATATCCCTTATGGGATCATGATTTGAGGGTTCCATTCACACAACCCAAAAATAGATTTATTGTTTGATTATTGCATAAACTAGGGTTTCTTGTTGAATAGATCACTGTCTCTAAATTTATTAGAAGTATCTGCAATTTTCATTTTGATCTCTTGAGTTTTCTATGGTGTAGAAGCACTTCCATTCATAAAATTAACCATTAGCTATTAATAACTCTTTTTTTCCTACATTTAACTCATCTTTTCCATGTATAAGTGAAGTTGTGCATAAATGAAGAAAAACGTGTATGTTGTTGCAGGAGCTTTTGATCTGTAGGGAAACATCATCTAACCAACCTCATCCAAGTCTTCTCCACCTACGCTTCCAAAGTCCACCAAACCCTAATATGGATTCTTGTTTTGTAAGCAAAGTGGACATTTTCCTTGAGCAAGTCCAACCCTCTTGAAGCCTTGAACTGAGCCTTAGGTAGTGTACACCTCCTGTATGCCTTATTTCCCCATTAGACACCTTTCCCACACTTCATTCTACCTTTTGTGCCTCCTTATAAGCTTTCGGCCTGTTTCTTGTAGTAAAACAGGGCATCCTATAGTAGCATTAGGACATCCTCTAGTACTACAAGACACCCTGTAGGAGTCCGTTTTAATCCCAAATTGAGGAGAAATGGTCATCTGAGCTTAGGTTAGGCCTCCACTTGGATTCCATACCCTTGACACCATTCTAGACCTGTTTCCCCATACCTGTCTCCCTTTCCAAATAAAAAATTGGTTAAATTAGCATTTGCATTCATAAAACTGAAAATAAAAAAGGATTTTTCTGCAATTTCTAAGTTAGCACATGCATGCAGCAGTCACAGTAGTTCTTAGATAAAATTCCATGCTCATTTTGTCCAGATAACTAGATGTTATATACAAGGTTAAGTTAGGTCTCTTTTGCAAGCAAAATGTGTAGATGCTTAGCTAGATGATTTCATGTCACTTTATAGCACCTTCCAATTCAACACTTTCATTTCCTAGAGTAGGAAACATTCCCTTTTTGCATTAAGAATAATTTTCCCTTTTCCATTTGGTAGTCAGACTCCTTCTAGTCAATAGAACATTGGTTTGAAAAACATTAATGGTCTATCAGCACAGTTGAAAAGTGACAAGAGTAGACCATTGCATCTACTGTGTATACAACACTGTAACCTCCAAGTTTGTATGAACCCTTGGTTGATGAATTAAAGTTGGTAGCCCTAGGAGTTGCAACATTCTTGCTGCAATACTGGTGCTCATCAAAGACATAGCCAAATTAGCCGAGTTCTACATGTGTAGCCTCACCTTGAATGATATGAATGTTTGGGATCCCAATGCAAATTTGGGGGACATGCAACTGATGGCCTTAACATCTTGGATGACTCATGAGGAGGCCATAGCTGAGGAGGTAAAGAAAGTAATGGAAAAGGAAGAAAAATAACCACTCTATATCTGGGCATAGAAAATAAACCCAAAGGTTGTAATTAGTAATCAAATCATCATCTCCAATGATGCTGATCTAGCACCCATACACTTTTCCCCCCAAGAGAATGCCATCTCACATTTTGAAGACACACTCAGGCTGTTAGGGATAGAAAGCCAACAAGCATGCTAGAGAAGATGGAACGCCTTACCTCACAGTCTCAAGATTAGGGAGTATCACTCTCATGAAGGGTTGAGGAATAAATTAGAAAGGACACCCCTATACAAAAGGCTCTTGCAAAGATTAAAATTCAACTAGATTGGACTCAAATTCAATCCACATTTGCTGTCGGGTCTATAGGAAAGAAGGAACGAAGAAGAGGAAAGGAAGCAATGGACAGACATAGAGAAGGATGTAGGATTCTATCCCCAAGAAGGTACACCATATGCACAAACTTGGGATGTCAAAGAGGCCACCAGGGCCATGAATGACATGGACATAGATGACTGAGTTGCTCAGAGGATGAGCAACAACTTCAGTAGGGGGTGATGATGAGGCTCATCAATAGGTATATCATAAGGGTCAAAATTACATCCTCTAACCTTAAAATTATCTCTCTCTCACATTTATTGACAAATTTTGTTATATTATTCTTAGTGTGAGGGGTGAAAGATGTGTCACTATGTCATGTGGCCCAATATGTTTTAAATGCAAGAATTGAAGAAATTTTGAGATAATTTTAATGCAGGAGCTCATAGCAAACAACATGGAGAGATTCTATGAGATTGTCCACCTACTTAACTCCTTCAATTAGTTAAATATCACCACTTTATCTCTCATCAACTCGAGGTCATTGGTAGCCAAGCTAGTGCAGTTCAAGGAAGATCTAGATCCACATTTCTCGAGTTTGGAAGACAAACATCTCTATTTTCTATAGAGATGTTGGTAGCTACCCTTTTGTAAAAATTAACATGCCAAGGAACTCATTAGGATTCAAATTTTGGTTGCATCTACGAGGATATTGATATCAAGCACTTGTGACTGCTATTTTTGACTTATTACGTGATGTATTTGACATTTTTTGCAATGATAATGAGAAGTTTTGTGTTGATCCATCACTAAGTTAGTCCAGAGGGCTGGGGCCCTTGGGATTGGGCCCAACCCTAGTAGCTTAGGTCCATATTATGTATTGATATTTATTTTATCTTAGCATGTTTGATTAGTTGTTTCATCTTAGTATAATATAGTTCCTGAAAAAGTCTGTGACTGTGGCCTCTATCTCATCTCTATCATGGGAGCATGATTAGAGGACTCCACCATCACAACCCAAAAACATTATGTGATTTCTTGTTTATGATTTCTTGGAAAAGTCTACATTTGATATCTTGCCTTACATATGGTTGTTGTAGCTTAGAAATTAATTCATTGCATAGATCAGAGTTCTTAGCATCAGTTAGATAGTTTCCAAATTCAACTCATATTTTCCACCATTGGTTGTAATATTTTGTAAATGAAAGGAAGAACATGTGCATGTAATGTTGCAGGACTGTTGAACCTACACGCAAGGGATATATTCACCATCTCCATCCAGGACTTCCCCACTCTCTTTTGATGAATTCTAACCAATGTTCTTGATCTTTGCTTTTTAGGTCACCGCGAGCATCCCTCTTAGTCCAAAACTGGCCTTCCTGAAGTGTTTATCTTGGCTAGGGGTGTTGGTCACCTTCCACCCATCCATCAAAAACTTCATCCATCATTCCATCCCTTGTTTCCATCATTATTACCTTCCAAACCCTCTCAAAACCCTTCCTGTAGCATTTCAAGACTTCTTGTAGCAATCCAAGGATCTTGTAGCAACATCCTATATCATGCCTATAGTAGCCTGGCTTTCTCATGTTTTGACCTGTAATGCTAGTATGGATTAGTATAGGAGTAGGTTGACCCCCTAAATTGGGCTCCATGATCAGAGGTACCACCTAGGCCATTCCCTCCATTCATTTTCCTCCACTTCAAGAGAGAATAACATTAGTTTCTTCATAAAAGATTTCACAAATAGGACATTACTTTATATGCAAGTGTGAATTAGATAGATGTTGCATGAAAACTTGAGTTGTGAATTGGTATAACAATTTTCTATTTTCAAGTTAATTTGATAGCTAGATGGTTGATTGTAATTAGTGTAGTTTCCTTTTTGCAGGTAACATAACTCTTGTGTTCTTTCTGGAGATTTTCCTGTAGATTCACAGTTCATGTAATGTACTAAAACACAAGACAAGAATCTACTCTACTCTTTAAAAAACAAAAACCAATAGGTCAATGAAAACAATAATCGACAAGAGGAAGATAATCAAAGACACATAACACAATTTTTTCTCTAGGGAAAGCCACTGCTCAAAACCCTGACTATATATTGCATTAATCAGAAATCTGAGTGATAATACAAATCTTGTTCCCACAAGAATAATTCCACACAAGTATGATCAACTCTCTACCTCACAAGCCCAAACTGAACAACACTTAGCTAATTTCTGCTGCCTGTAGAACCCCTATTTCCTTGTGCAATTCCTAAGAGGAGTAGTCCATATTTAATTGGGAACTCCTTCTTTTGTAACTACACAATCCAAAACTAGGATCTCTTCTGATTGCATGCATGATCTGTACAACTCAGATCACTATACAACTGATATTCCAATGTCCTTGCACTCTAGTCTCAACCAGGTCTTTCTCTGAATTGAAATGCATGCTTTTATCATGAGGGGATATTCAATTAGCTAGAGTAGCACCCGAGGATGCACCAGTGCACCAACTCACTACTAATCCTCTACTAGTTCCACAAACAGTTAGAACTAGTTTAACTGCCTGTAACTCAATCAAGCTGAGTTATCTAATTATAACTCAAATAAACTCATCTTGGACCCCTAAAATTTAGAGAGAACATATACATGACTAAAGAAAGACTTCCAACTCAAAATTCCTAAGCTAATTAAGTTAATTAAACTTAATTAACTATTTACAAGTTGTTATGAGAATAGAATTCGATTTTAATTCACAGTTTAATTCAAGGAAAAATTAAACTGGAATTTCTTTTTGCCATTTCTCAACGCTCCCTCTCAACGAGAAATGGATTATTAGCTACCCCGATCTTGTCTCTATGAAACTTGAATTTAAATACTGACAATGCCTTTGTCAAAATGTCAACATCTTGTTCCTTCGTGGGAACGTACTCCAACAACATAATCTGCCTCAATACATGATCTCTAAGCTGAAAAAATCAAATATCAATATGCTTGGATCCATCATGAAAAACTGGATTTTCACAGAGTTTGATACAACATTGATTATCACAGTAAATCACAGTTGGATCCATCTGCTGACTAAACAAACCAACCAGAATCTTCCTCATCCAGATGGCCTCACATGTTTCCTGACTTGCAACTATGTAATCTGCCTCTTCTGAAGTGAGTGCAACCGATATCTGTTTCCTGTTGTACCAAGAAATTTCTCCTTACCCAATACTGAAGATCCCTCCTAATGTGCTCTTCTTGTTAGATGGAATCCCTACCCGATCTGCATTGGTGAAGCCTTGAATCTTCACTCCCTCTGTCCATTTGTACCAAAATCCATACTGAGTAATTCCCTTGAGGTATCTCAACACATGCTTTGTCGCCTTCTAATACAACTTGGTAGGCCTAACCATCACCTGACTAAGATGGTTAACTTCATTTCACATATATGGTCGTGTTTTCACCAAAGACATGAGTGAACCCACAAGTTTCCTGTAAGTAGTAGCTTCCACTACTTCCCCTGAAGTAACATCCTCTTTCCTCTAGTTACCTGCTAGAGGAGTCTCCATGGGTTTGCTTCTCTCCATGCAGAATCTCCTGAGTATCTCGTTGGCATACTTGCCTTGAGACACAAACAATTCCCCATCACCCTACCATACTTCCATCCCCAGAAAGTAATGCATGAGACCCATGTCCTTCATCTCAAACTCTCTTGCAAGGTCCTCCTTGCAAGACTTGATCGACTAATCATCACATGTGAGAATCAAATCGTCAACATACAAACTATGATAAAAAATTTACCTTCCACCACTATGTGGTACATGTTCGCATCCAATTCACTCTTGGTGAATCCCAACCCGGTGAATTAGCTATCAACCCTGGCGTACCAAGCACGGGGTGCTTGGTTTAGCCCATACAACACCCTCTTGAGCCGACACACATGTGACTCATGGTCGAAGGTCTCAAAACCCTCAAGCTGATCTATGTACATGTCTTCCTCAATCATGCCATTAAGGAAGGTTGTGTTTAAATCCATATTATGTATATTCCAACCCATCTGTGCTGATAGTGCCAATATATATTTGATTGATGAGTACCTTGCAACATGAGAAAAGGTCTCATCATAGTCAATCCCCTCTGCCTATGAAAATCCATGGGACACAAACTTGGCCTTATGCTTTTCCACACTACCATCTGCAACTTGCTTTATCATGTAAATCCATCAGGAGCTCACCACTGAATTGTCCTCTGGTCTCAGGACCACATCCAAAACACTGTTACGAACTATGAAGTCGTACTCCTCCACCATTGCATCAACCAAAATTGGTTGCTCCACTGCCTCGTCAAAGGAATATGGCTCCATCTCAACACATTCTCTCATAAGAGCCATGTATCCAGTGTACCTCTTCCTGCACTGAGATGTGGGTTCTCCCACATTCTCCTGTGCATCATGCAATAGTTTTTTAACCTCTTTGGTGAGCTTTGTTCCATCTCTGGAAGACTTTGCCTGAGTGGTTGCCTCCACTCTCGAATCCTATGCATGTGGTTTCTCCACATAAATCTAAGGCTGCTTAACCTTAGGAGATAATATCTCCTCAACCGTATGTAGCTCGATCTCCCTCTCAAGGGAAACTCACATGTCCTTCTCCCCAACAAATCTAACATTGCTATGAACCACTATCATCATGTTGGTCGGCAAGTACACCGAATAGTTATGAGGTGTATCAGTGTGCCCCACAAATATCTCCAAATGTGTTGTCAGCGCAAGCTTCTTCCATGCATCTTTGGTCACATGGAAATACACTGATGACCCAAAAATCCTAAAGTGACCAACATATGGTCTCTTACCAAAATAAGCCTCCTCTAGTGTCTTCATCCCAAGAATATGATGCGGGCTACAGTTCTGCAAATAAACCATTGTGTTGCATGCTTCAACCCACAAGTGTAGTGGTAGGCCTTGATCATGCAACATCTCTTGTGCTTCCCCTACAATGCTTTTGTTCTTCCTCTTGGCCACCCCATTCTGCTGTGGGTTATGGGGTGTTGTCAACTCCCGTTTAATCCCTTCTGCTGCACAAAAGTACTTAAACTCATTTGAGACATACTCACCATCATTATTACTCCTCAGAGTTTTAAAATTCTCGCCAGACTCTTTCTCAACCAATGCTTTAAATTCACAAAACTTTTTGAAAGTTTGATCCTTCTTCTGCATGAAAAATATCTAACATTTATGAGAAAAGTCATCAACAAATATAACATAATACCTATGTTTGTCTGTGGACGCTGTCGAGAATGATCCACACACATCTGAATGGACTCACTCTAGAATTACCTCTGCTCGACTGTCTCTATCGTGAAAGTAAGCCTTGGTGTATTTTCCCAAAGTACACCCCTTGCATGTATCAACTTGCTCTAGTGTACCTTTGGGAAGACTAGTAGAGATTTGCTGCATGATTTTCAAAGCCCCATGATGCAAGTGGCCCAATCGCCTATGCCACAACTCACCAATGTCTTGGCTCTGCACCTTCTTTGCTTTCGTGCTCAAAGGAGAACAATCCTCTACCTCCACCTTATAAAGATTATTAACTTGAATCCTTATCTTCTTTACTTGACCTGTGGCTATGTGTCGAAGGAACACATTTCCTTTTGAGAAGATCACATCATAGCATCTATCCTCAAGCATAGCGACCAATACTAAATTCTTCTTCAACCCATGCACATACATAACATCCCTCAAGGTGATAGGAGCACCCTACTCCCTCTAAAACGTAATCGTGCCCAATTTAGTAGCACTATAACTCCCATCGTCACCCATCTTGATATGCATATGGAGATATTTCTCCTCCAGGTCATTGAAAAACTCCTTGTCACCAGTCATGTGGAATGAAATTGCACTGTCAAGGTACCACACTACCCATCATTGATGACACCATGCATGCAATGAGAGTAAAGTCCAATTCGAATTGAGAGGCCAAAGGCTCACATGTCACTCCTCCTGAGGACTTCTTCTTGGACTTCTTGAGTGGACGATTTGTAGCAAAATGGCGCAGCTCATGACAATGAAAGCACTTAAATTTCGTCATGTATTTCTTCTTACCTCCATGGAAAGAATATTATTTGGAATGGGATGCCTTCCCTTTCCCTTTTCTTGCCTTACTCGCTAAGGCACAATTTTCCTCATCATTAGTTTTTGATGAGGAACCATCTCTGGTGTTCCTTCTGATCTCCTCCTGCATCAAATCCAACCATATTCATTCCCAATCTAGCAGCTTCTCCCTTCCATTCACAGAGTCCTGGTAGCTATTCCAACTCATAGGAAGGCCTAAGAGAGATAGGCTCACCATATCTTCCTCAACAACGGTTATTCCAACAATTCCAAGCTCATCACGATAGTGAGTGAACTTGGTCAAGTATTTTGGAATGGTATTGCCTTTCTCCATCTTGATTTTTCAAAGTTTGTCTTTCAGTGCCAACTTCCTATGGTCATTGTGGTTCTGGAATAGCTCCGTCAATGCTTTCCACATAGCATACAGGGTTTCCTTCCCATGGATACTCGATAAAATGTGGTCTTGAACTCCCTTAAGGATTATCTGCCTCGTCTTCACCACACGCTTCTTCTATTCAGCCAGATTCTGTGCATCCGATGCTTCTGGCTTAGGAATGTCTTGAACAACAAATTCCTTCAAGCCATTATCCTCCAGCACAGCCTCCATTTTGTTCTTCTAGGCTATATAATTTGAGCTGCCTTCCAAGTCATACTCGAGCCACACATCGTAGAACGCCATCTGCCAATCCTGAAGTATGTATTGCAAATTTGAATTTCACCTGTAACCCAAAACACAAAAATTCAAAATCTACTCTAGTATACTATCTTTAGCTATGATATTATGTAGATTTTCCTGTAGATTCACAGCTCATGTAATGTATTAAAACACAAGACAAGAATCTACTCTACTCTTTAAACAATAGAAACTAATAGATCAATGAAAATAATAATCGACAAACGAAATATAATCAAAGACACATAACACAATTTTTTCTTTGGTGAAATCCACTGCTCAAAACCCCGACTATCTATTGCATTAATCAGAAATCTAAGTGACAATACAAAGCTTGTTCTCACAAGAACAAGTCCGCAAAAGTATGATCAACTCTCTACTTCACCAGCCTGCACTGACCAACACTTAGCCAATTTTTGCTGCCTTTTGAGCCCCTATTTCCTTGCACAATTTTTGAGAGGAATAACCCATATTTAATGGGAATTCCTTCTTCCATAACTATGCAATCCAAAACTAGGTCCTCTTCTGATTGCATTCATGATCTATACAACTCGAATCACTCTACAACTGATAGTACACTATCTATGCAGTCTAGTCTCAACCGGGTCTTTTTCTGAACTGGCTTGCATGATTTTATCATGAGGGAATATTCACTTAGGTGGAGTAGCACCTAAGGATTCACCAGTGAACCAACTCACTACTAATCCTCTACTAGTTCCACAAACAATTAGAACTAGTTTAATTGTCTATAACTCAGTCAAATTGAGTTATCTAATTAAAACTCAAATAAACTCATCCTGGACCCATAAAATTTAGGGAGAACATATACATGACTACATAAATACTTCCAACTTGAAATTCCTAAGCTAATTAAGTTAATTAAACTTAATTAACTATTTACAAGTTTCTATGAGAATAGAGTTCGATTTCAATTCACAATTTAATTCAAGGACAAATTAAACTAGAATTACTTATTTCCATTTCTTAACACTCCCTCTCAACAAGAAAGGGATTATCAGCTACCACAATCTTGTCTCTGTGAAACTCGAATTTACATCTTGACAATGCCTTTGTCAAAATGTCAGCATCTTTCTCCTCCGTGGGAATGAACTACAACAACATAATCTGCCTCAATACACAATCTTTGAGATGATGATATCAAATATCAATATGCTTGGATTGATCATGAAAACCTGGATTTTCATAGAGTTTGATACAACTATGATTATCACAGTAAATCACAATTAGATCCATCTACTGACCAAACAAACCAACCAGAATCTTCCTCATCCGGATGGCCTCACATGTTGCGTGACTTGTAGCCATGTACTCTGCCTCTGTCGAACAGAGTACCACCCATCTTTGTTTCCTAATGTACCAAGAAATTGTTGCTAACCCAATACTAAAAATCCCTCTTGATGTGCTCTTTTTGTCATACAGACTCCCTACCCAATCTACATTGGTGAAGTCTTGAAGATTCACTCTCTCTGTATGTCTTCACCACAATCCATATTGAGTAGTGCCCTTGAGGTATCTCAACGCATGCTTTGTCGCCTTCCAATATAGCGTGGTAGGCCCAACCATCACTTTACTAAGATGGTTAATTGTATAGCACATATATGGTTGTGTGTTCACCAAATACATGAGTGAACCCACAAGCTGCATGAAAGAAGTAGCTTCCAATACTTCCCCTAAGGTAGCACCCTCTTTCCTCCAGTTACTTGGTAGAGGAGTCTCCATGGGTTTGTTGCTCTCCATGCAGAATAAAATAAGTATATCGTTGGCATACTTGCCCTGAGAAACAAACAATTCCCCATCACCCTGCCATACTTCCATGCCAAAAAAGTAAGGCATGAGCCCAATGTCGTTCATATCAAACTCTCTTACAAGCTCCTCCTTGCAAGACTTGATCAACTTATCATCACCTATCAAAATAAAATAATCAACATACAAAACTAGGATCAACTATTTACCTTCCACCACTATGTGGTACAGGTTCACACCCACTTCACTGTTGGTGAAGCCCAACCTGGTGAAGTAGCTATCGATCTTGGTGTACCAAGCATGGGGTGCTTGCTTCAACCCATACAATTCCCTCTTGATCCGGCACACATACGACTCACGATCAAAGGTCTCAACGCCTTCAGGTTGCTCTATGTACACCTCTTCCTTAATCATGCCATTGAGGAAGGATGTTTTTACATCCATCTTATGTATATTCCAACCGATCTGCATTGATAGTGCCAATAAAGATCTGATTGATGAGTACCTTGCAACAGGAGAAAAGATCTCATCATAGCCAATCCTCTCTACCTATTAAAATCCACTACCTGGCTTATTGCTTCTCCACACTACCATCTGCAACTTTCTTTACCTTGTAAGGCCATTGGGAGCTCATCATTAACTATCCTTTGGTCTCGGGACCACATCCCAAACACTATTACGAACTATGGAGTCATACACCTCCACCATGGCATTAAACCAAACTGGTTGACAAGTCCACTATCATCCCTATGAACCACTATCATCTTGTTGGTCAACAAGTACACCCAATAGTTGTGAGGTGTATCAGTGTACCCCAAAAATATCCCCAACTCTGTTGTTGGCTAGAGATTATTCCATGCATCTTTGGTTACATGTAAATATACCGATGACCCAAAAATCCTATAGTGATCAATATATGGTCTCTTAATGAAATAAGCCTCCTATGGTGTCTTCATCCTAAGAATCTGATGCGGGATATGGTTCTGAAAATAAACCGCAGTGTTGAATGTCTCAGCCCCTAAGTGTAGTGGTAGGCCTTGATCATGCAACATCGCTCATGATGCCCCTACAATGATTCTGTTCTTCCTCTTGGCCTCCCCATTCTGTTGTGGGTTATGGGGCGTCATCAACTCCTGTTTAATCCCTTTTGCTACATAGATTTTCTTAAACTCATTTGATACATACTCACCACCATTATCACTCCTTAGAGCTTTAACCTTCTTTCCTAACTCTTTCTCAACCAATGCTTTAAATTAAAAAAACTTTGTGAAAGTTTGATCCTTCGTCTACATGAAAAATATCCAACATTTATGAGAAAAACCATCAACAAATATAACATAATACTTGTGTTTGGTTGTGGATGTTATTGAGAATGTTCCACACACATCTGAATGGACCCACTTTAGAATCACCTCTGCTCGACTATCTTTGTTGTGAAATGAATCTTTGGTATATTTTCCCAAAGTACACCCCTTGCATGTATCAACTTTCTCTAGTGTACCTTTGGGAAGACTAGTGTAGATCTGCTGCATTATTTTCAAAGCCTCATGATGCAAGTGGCCCAATCGCCTGTGCCACAACTCGCCAATTTCTCGGCTCTGTACCTTCTCTGCTTTCATGCTCAAAGCAGCACAATCCTCTATCTCCAACTTATAGAGATTCTTAACTTGAATCCCTATATTATTTACTTGACCCATGGCAATGTGTCAAAGGAACACCTTTCCTTTTTGAGAATATCACATCATAGCCTCTATCCTCAAGCATGGCGACCAATACTAAATTCTTCTTTAACCTAGGCACATACATAATATCCCTCAAGGTGAGAGGAGCACCCTGCTCCCTCTGAAAAGTAACCATGCCCAATCTAATAGCAGTATACCTCTCATCATCACCCATCTCGATATGCATCTCAAGATATTTCTCCTCCAGGTCACTAAATAACTCCTTATCACTAGTCATGTGGAATGAAGCTCCATTGTCAAGGTACCATGGGTTTCCTTCCAGCTGGCAACTCCACTAGATCCCAAGCCTCATTTTTGTCCAAGGATGCCATTTCATCGACCATGACTTCTTTCCAAAGTTTTCCATCTTATGAATCTATTGCCTCGATGATAGTTATGGGATCATCATTAGTAATAGATAAAGAAAAATTTGAATAGAAAGAAGATGGACTATACCTTTCTGGCTGCCTTATTTCTCGAACTGATCTTCTCACAATTGTAGTTTGTGGCTCTTCATCTTCTGATTCCTATTCTGTTGTAGATTTTGATTCTTCCTCCTTTAGCTCAAACTCTATCTTCTCAGGTTCCTTTGGTAGGGCTTCATGTTTAATAACATATTTCACTTATCTAAACACCACATCTTAGTTGTACACAACATTACTTGTTTCTAGGTTCCAAAGCTTATAACCTTTTAAACCATCCTTATACCCAATAAAGATACACCTTTCATATTTACCATCCAGCTTGGTTCTTTTCTCCTTTGGAACGTGTACATATGCATCACAGCCAAATACCCTTAGATGTGAAAGAGAGGGTTTCTTATCAGTCCATACCTCATGTGGAGACTTATCCTCTAACATTTATGAAGGCGATCTATTAACTAGGTAACATGCAGTCTCCACTACCTCTACCCAAAATTCCTGTCCTAGCCCGACACAACTAAGCATATTTCTTGCCTTTTCCATCAATGTCCTGTTCATTCTTTCTGCAAATCCATTTTGTTGAGGTGTGTATGGAGTAGTCTTATGTCATTATTTACCACACTTCTTACAGAACTCTTAAAATGACTTCTTGTAGAACTCTCCACCGTTATCTGTCCTCAACACCTTTATCTTTTTCAGTGTTTGGTTTTCCACCAGAGCCTTAAATTCTTTAAACCTATCAAAGACTTTAGATTTCTTCATGAGGAAATACATCCATGTACACCTTGAGAAGTCATCTATAAATGATACATAATACATAGACTTTCCATTGATGGAACCGACACAGGTCGAAACACATCATTGTGCACAAGCTCTAATATCCCTTTCGCCCTCTTAGCACAAGAGGGGAAACTCACTCGATTTTGCTTCCCATATACACAATTTTCACAGAAATCAAAATCCAGAGAGAAATTAGACATATCTTCTACCATAAAATTACCATGAAGTATTCAAAGGCCCTTCTCTCCAATATGTCCTAGTCTTTGATGCCATAGCATGGTCATTTCTCTAGAGACCACTAGATTTTCTACTCCACTTTTAAGAACCACATAACTGTTGCACCCATCAATAAAAATGTTAGTGTTAGTATTTGCATACTTCCATCAGGGATCAAAATTCACTCTTTTCATATGCATTTTAGGAGTCCCATACTGAAAATTTTGCATCATTCCATTAGGTCATGATATACTGATCCATTGATGGTTGTTTTTTCTCTTCAAAAAATCTTTCCCTCATAGACTATACTTGTTGATCCTTCTTCAGATTGTCTTCAGTTAGGATTTAATAATTAATCTGTAGTTCATTTCATTAGGTCATAGGACATGATTTCATTAGGTCTAGGGTTTCATCACCAAAGTCAAGAAACTGATTTCAAAGTGTAAATAAAGGTCAGCAATGGTATGAGGATGATCAATAAATCAAGCATGATGGATTGAAAGACATATACTGAAATTATCATCTTTTAAACCTAATGTAATTTTCACCTCAAAACATGTTTTGAGGTGAAAATAGAGTATTTTAGTTTATTTTGTATTTCATATGTAATTTTAAGTTCTTATATGTAGTAAGTGATCTCAGCTGCATCAGAGCATTTCTCCTTGTTGCAAAACAAAAAAACACTACAAAATTCAAGCCAAATTGAGCATTTATCCACTTTCAAAGATACAAGAAGAAAATGATTTAAAACAGAGTTTTGAAAAAGAACTAGAAACATTGAAAAAGTGGGTTTTTCAAGTGAAAAAATTAAAATCTTCCTCTATTTAAACCCTCATACTTCATTTTCAAAATTCATTGTCTTCATTTGCCAAGCAAGAAAGTGAAAGGGAGAAGGAAGAAAATCGAGTTTTAAGTGAATTTGAGAAAAAAAGCGTGGCACTGCACTTTTGGTTATAAGGCGTTTTGCTTTTGGCTGAGACAGAGTGGCGCTGCACTTATAGAGGGAGGCGCTGCGCTTTTCACTTGGTGCTACGCTTTTCTCCATTTTTTCTAGTGTAAATTTGAACGAGCGTTGTGCTTTTCCTAGGGGTATCCTTTGAATAAATGGCTTGCATTTTTAGATTTAGAAGGATGAGGACATGCACCCTAGCAAGTTTTAGAAGTTTTGAGGTAGAACTAGTCCACCAAAAGGTTAAAAAACACCCTAAAAATGACCTTTCTACCACTTTTTGGGCACACATAAGCAGTCTTGGGAGAATCAAGTTTTGAGGGATCAAATGAGCTCCAAATGTAGCAGTTCTAGGTGTTCTCGAAGTTAGACTTGAAGACCTTTCCAATGAGCTATCATGGGTTAAATTTGGATGCCGGGAAGGTCTCCAAAAGAGACCTGAAAGTGGTGTTGTGCTTTTGCCTAGTGGCGCTGCGCTTTTCATAGTTTTTGCTTAGGGTTGCTATTTTTCCAGTTTTTGACTATAATCATGGATTCTATCTCATGGTGGATGATTTACCTATGTAAATTATTTAATGGCTTGTAAATATGATGGATAAATAATAATAGAAGGTAGATTCATTTCTTAGGAGTTAGTTCGAGCCCAAATGTATTATTTTTTCACTTTTAGAAGCAAGTTGTTAATGGTGCCTATATTCCTGTTTCTTGTTCAGTATTAGTTAGATTAGCTCCTCATCTTGGGGATTCAACCCCTAATGATGGGAGGAGGTTGAAATCATGTCTATATCTTCTTCTTCTTTCTCTTTATAAGGGGTTGGACTCAGTTGGATGCTCAGAGCTTGATTGTACATCATTGTAAGCAGTTTGGCAAGGAGATTAATAAGATTTGTAGCTATTTTTATGGGATCCTTGTGGTATGGAGTTTTAGTACAATTTCTTCTTTTGTGATCATTTGTTTACATGTTTTATGTATGCCATCATTCATTCCATTGCTTTTAGTTGAATGTTTTCAAGTTTGATAGGTAGAATCCATTGTATCAGTGCTCTGCTTTGAGAAATCATTCAACATTTAATGTTTTCTACTATTTAAGAAGGATCCATGATTGTCACATGCCCTTCTTAGCTCCTCATCAGTCTTAGATGCCTCACATCATCAAGCCTAAAGTGCTAAAGCCTATGCCTACCTTGCCCCATAGAACACCCTGCATTTCTGACCTAATTTCCCAGACCTAAATTGCCCAACTCCTCCTGATTCGGCAAAACACCAAAAAAATTAAATCAAAACCTTTGGGCTACTATACCTAGCCTAAAATCCATTACCTGATCTAGTCATATTGACTGAGATCCTTACAGAGAGAGCCCTCTCCCGTCCTAGTAGGGCTAGCTACTTGGCTAAGCTTGGTTTGTGGTTACCCTGGCATTGCCTCCCTTCAACCTCAGGTCAATCTAGGTGATAACATAGTGGAAAACATACTGGGGATGAAAGACTAATCTCCTCGGTAACATCTTTCATATAAATTATTGAACTTTGGATGATGATTTTTAGAATTTGCTAGGCTGAAATAGAAATTTGTAAAGAAATATCAAAAACTTCGAAATTTGAGCACACTAGCTTTGAGAAAGTACACTAGGGCCAATCCTGATCCCAATCCTACCCCAGTAGTGGATAATCCTAATTTGATTTCAAGAAGAATCAAAAGACAAGAAAGTTCAGTCAGCTTGAAGATCTCTCTTTTGATTTGTCGTTTGACCTTTCTCTGTTTAGGACCAAATCTAAAACTACACCTAATGATATAGTTCTAGACCTGGAATTTTTTGTAGATCTCAAAATTCAAAAGGCAAACCGATCAATTTATGAGTATATCCTAAATTCCCCTCAATAATCCATCACTGCTTTTAATATCCCTGAGCTTTCTGAATTGGCTTCCACTACCCTCAGTTCATCATTATTCCCATCAATCTCTAAAGTTCATTCCCAACTTCAGTTTATACCTACACTTCCTCTTCAACCAATCATATCCTATCAAAAACTTATTACCCCTACTTCTCCATCAACCACTCCATTAAACCCTAGTGGTCCAACTATTGTTTCAAATCCACCTCGAGTCATGGTTGCTCGGTATGCACCCCTTGTTTTACCTCAAAATCTCGATGATTTGCCTTCTGATTACCAAAGTAAAATACCTCTTTTTGGTGCCACTCAACACATTACAGCTCAGCAACACGTTGATAGAATGAATGACTTCTTTGACCTTCATGAGGTAGAGATAGAAAATGTGACTATGAGATTGTTTGTCCAAAGCTTTGGAGGTGAAGTTCGAAAATGGTTCAGAGCTTTATCATTAGCCTCTATCAACACTTTGCCAGTTCTGCATAGACAATTCTTGGACCGGTGGGAGGTAAAGAAGAACCCACTCCAAATTTTTTCTGAGTATGAAAATATCAAAAGGAATGTTGGTGAAAGTGTGCAAGATTATTGTGTGAGGTTTAATGCAGTATATAATGCTATTCCGACCAATACTAAACCACCAGTGGGGTTAGACTTGCTCAACTTTCCAGATGGTTTCGATGCTGATATGACATATCAGCTACGAGAACATGATCCCACCACACTAGAATACATGCAGAAGAATGTTGTAAGTGTAGAAGCAAATCTGCTGGCTAAAAGAGCAAGAATGAGATCTGAAAAGAGAGTGACCATAAAAGAGGAAGCATCTTCTTCAGATGCTAAGATGGATACCTTGATCCTAACAATGGAGAAGATGGTTGACCGACTGACCATTACAGATAGACCTGAAGCACCAATCAGGAATCCAAATTTTAGAGGATAGCACCAACCCCAATTTCGGATTAAGCAGAGGGAAAAAAGGCCCTGGACCAACAAGCACAATAGCAGCAGATCAGAACTCCTTTGTAGCAGAATTATGTTCAAGGAATGGAAGAAGAAGATGATGATGATCCGGTAGTTGAAGCAAACCATTTCTTCACTACCAATGGTATGCCCATTTTTCTGACAGAAGATGAAGAATATGCAAAGGTTCCAGACACCCAAAGGGATGAAGATTACATATTAGCAAATGATGCAATTTTGGAGGCTGAGTCCAATGATTATCAGCGAGGTTATATGAACGCTTTGACGACACAACAAAAGCAGTATTCTTTGAGGAGCAGAGATGTGCCAATCAATCCCATTCAGAAAAGAAAAGAGCTGCAATCAAAGAATGACTCCTCAAACATTCAGAAGAAAGGGAAAGAGCCTGCTGATCCGAGTTCTAGCAAAGTACCATAAAAAAATAACATTGAAAATGGGAAGAATAATCAGCAAAGTGCAGCGAAAGAGAAAGTATAAAATAAGGACCTTACTGTCAAAGAGGTAGAAAATTTTTCATCCTTTAATTTAGAAAATGAATTTGCTAAATTAAAAGTGTCCATTCCTTTGACCGAGATGGTAAAGAATAGCAATTATAAACACCAGGTGTCTAGAATTTTGCAAATAAACCCTTTGTTAGATATGGTAAATGTTGAAGATGATCATCCTGAACTCATTTTTGTTCCAGCCATAGAAGGTCAGTCTAAAGATAGTGAAGTTCCTCCCTTTTATCTGAGTCTTAGATTGCATGAGTACATTCTCCATAATGCCATGTTTGATTCTGGAGCTTTTCATAATTTGATGCCTAAAGTCACTATGGAGAAGTTGGGCCTAGATATTACCTAGAAATACCATGATTTGTACTCCTTTGACTTTGGTAGAGTTCATTGCATTAGTCTTATCAAAGATTTAGTAGTGTCTTTAGATAAGATCCCAACCAAAAATGTTTTGATGGATGTAGTTGTTGCTGATACTCCACCGCGATTCGGTATGCTCTTGTCTAGATTGCGGGGTGCTAAACTCAAGGGAACTTTAAAACTTGACTTCTCTTATGCTACCATTCTTGTTTTTGGTCAGTTGAGAAAGTTCTATCGGGAGAAGAAAATGAAATACATGATCACCAGCAAAGAGAAGCCACTAAATCATCCAATAAATGTTTTACATACTGATTTATAATCATTTGTTTTGTGTTCTAATAGTGGATTAAATGATGTAAATATTCAGATTATAGAAGTAGATAATGTACTAGAAATTTCAGAGAATTTTAGGGAAGTCCTTAATCAGGAAAAAGAGAAAATATAAAGTTCTTTTGAGGAGAAGAAGGTCAGTAAAGAGCAGGAAAATTAAGTAATTAGTCAAGGTAAGGAAGTGAAGGAAACAGAATTTCAGCATCTAGAAGATGAAGCTGACATTTGGAGCATGGATTTTGATGGTGCCGTGGGTAGGGATGGTGCCGGTATAGGAATTTGGATTTGCATCCCTGCTTTCCAGCCCACCAAAGTCCCAAATAATGTTAGAGTATGTTCTTACAAGTTGGCTTTTGATTGCTTTAACAATGAAGCGAAGTATGAAGCTTTGATTACAGGTCTTAGAATTTTGAAGAAATTGAATGCAAAAAGGATTTATGTCTATGGTGATTCAGAGCTCGTGATCAAACAGGTAAAGGGAGAGTATCAAGAAAAGCATCTGTGGATGAGAGCCTATAGAAATTTAGTTCTATTATTTTGAGAATGTTTCCTAAATATACCTTGACGGCAGTACCCTGGACTCAAAACATTATTGCAGATTCACTTGCCACTGCTGCAAGCAATTTGAAGATCCCAATGAACTCCAACAACAAGTTTGAAATTCATGTCAAACACCGTTATACTATTTAGGATAATTTAAGGTATTGGCAAGTGTTTTGGGATGATAATGAAATCAATTCCTTTTTGCAGAATGAAGGAAAGTTCAAGGATGCTTCCATTGATGATGATTGTGATACCGATGAACAAGAGATTGAGTTGAATCAGATGGAGGTATTATAGCTGAAGGATAACATTATTCCTAGAGGTCTCGTACCTTTAGAGGAGCTTTTTGATCAAGATGATGTTGCAAGAAAGCCAAGCTTGGTGCCTACTGATAAAGGAGTTGAGGATGTCAATCTTGGAACAGCTGACAAGCTCGAACTTGTAAAGTTATCAAAAGCATTGTCTCCAGAGGTAAAGGCCCAGTATGTTAAATTGCTTTTTGAATTTTCTGATGTGTTTGTGTGGGATTATTCATATTTGAAGGTGTATGACAAAGATATAATTCAACATACTATTCCTATCAAGCTAGATCAAAAGCCTTTCAGATAGAAGTTGAGAAGGATCAATCCAAAGTTGTTGCAATCCATCGAAAAAGAGGTAAATAGATTGTTCAAAGCTAGCATCATTGTTCCAATCAGATTTCTGATTGGATTTTGAATTTGGTCTCGGTATGAAAGAAGACTAGAGAAATAAGGTTGTGCATATATTTCCGGAACCTCTACAAAGTATCCTTAAAGGATAACTATCCACTTCCAAAGATGGACCATATTCTACAAAGAGTAGTTGGAGCATCACAGATGTCACTACTTGATGGTTACTCAGGCTATAATCAGATCTTGGTGCATGAAAAAGACCAAGACAAAACTGCTTTCACAACACCTTGGGGAACTTTTCAATATGCCGAAATGCCATTCGGATTGAAGAGTGCTGGAGCCAATTTTCAGCTTGCAATGGACATTGCTTTTTCTAATGAGAAGGATGTTTTCTTAGTTGTTTATTTATATGATTTGATAGTATTCTCAGGTTCTGATGATGAACACGTGCACCACTTAAGGATTGTGTTTTAGAGATGTAGAAAGTTCAAGATTTCTCTGAACCCCAAGAAAAGTCTTTTTGCCATGGATGAGGGTAAACTCCTTGGTCATATCATTTCTAAAGATGGTATCCGCATTGATCCTTCAAGGGTGGAGGAAATTTGGCATATAGATTTTCTGCACAACAAAAAAGAGATTCAAGCTTTCAATGGTAAGATGAATTTCTTACGCAGATTTATACCCAACTTGGCAGAACATTTACGTGAAATGACTAATATGTTGAAAAAGGACAACACTGTGAAATGGACCAAGGATGCCATGAAGTCATTCAATTTGGTAAAGTTTGCTTTGACCATAGCTCCAGTCTTAATTAGTCCTGATTACACTCAAGATTTCATTATATTTTCATTTGCATCTGAGCATACCATGGCTGTGGTATTGATGCAAAAGAGAGATCAGATTGAGAAACCCATTTCTTTTTTTAGTAGGACTATTTGAGATGTTGCCTTGGGGTATAATATCATTGAAAAACAAGCGTTGGCTCTCATAAAAGCATTGAAGGATTTCAAAGTGTACATTCTGCATTCACATACCATAGCATATGTTCCTAATGCAACAATAAAGGATGTTCTGATGTAAACTGATCCGGAGGGAAGAAGAGGTAAGTGGATAGCAGGAATGTTGGAATATGATTTGGAGATTAAACCCACAAAGCTAATCAAGGACAAGGCTTAGAAAAATTGATGGCAGAATCAAATCTGCATGCTCTAGACATAAATCTCATAGCAACAATGTCAGAGGATGAGGATGATGGCTCGCTCATTCAAGTTTCATAAATGTTTCTTCAATCACCGTGGTATTTTGATATAGCTTATGTTCTTCAGCATCTTTCGCCACCTCCTGGAATGTCAAGGAGAAAAGTTAGATCACTAAAACTCAAATCAACTAAATTTTGCATTTTAAACAGTGCTCTTTATTGGAAAGATCTGGGAGGGGTTCTTCTTAATTGTTTGGTTGAAGACGAAGCTCATCAGGTGATGCATGATTTTCATAAAGGTAATTGTGGTGGTCATTTGTTTTGGAAAACAACAGCTAACAAAGTGTTGAGAGTAGGATATTATTCGCTGACTTTATTTTCAAATTTGTATAAAACAGTGATGAGCTACCATGAATGCCAAGTTTTTCAAGGAAAAAGGAAGCTACTTCCTCTTCCTTTGAAACCAGTTGAAGTAAATGCACCTTTCCAGTAGTGGGGAATTGATTTCATAAGGGAAATCCATCCTATATCATTAGCACAACATCGATGGATCTTGACAGCTACTGATTATTTCACCAAGTGGATTGAGGCCATTTCAACAAGGTAGGACACATATATGATAATTATTCAATTTTTAGAATCTAATATCTTGTCTCATTTTGGTTGCCCTCACAAGATCATAACAAATAATGCAGTGTCATTTAAGTCCAGGAAGATGGTGGAGTTCTGCAATAAGTACAATATTACATTGGGTCATTCCACAGCATACTACCCGTAGGGCAATGGATTGGCCGAATCATCAAATAAGTCCTTAGTGAATATAATAAACAAAATGTTAGAGGTAAATAAGAAGAATTGGCATTGAAAGCTTGTTAATGCCTTATGGGCCGATAGAGTGAGCAGTGAGAAATCCATAGGTATGTCACCTTTTGAGTTGGTTTATGGTACTTACACAGTATTTCCTATGTCACTGGCAGTCCTAATCATAAGATTACTACAGGAAGTTGGTAGCGAAGAGGATGATATTCAACGAAGAATTAATCAAATGATTCACCTTTAGCAAACAAGGGAAGAGGTTTCCCAAAACACTTTCAGACTGCAAGAAAAGATAAAGAAGATCTATGACTGCAAAACCAAAGCAGAAAAGTTTCAACTGGAGGATGTAGTGTTGTGGTGGGATGTACGGAATGAGGACAAAGGAAAGCATGGTAAGTTCGACAATATATGGAAAGGACCGTATAAGATCTCAACATATAGAGGACATAATGCTTTTCTTATCAAGGAGATGGATGGTCAGGATTGTTTAGGAGGGAAAGTGAATGGTAGGCTCCTGACACTACTACTTTTGAGGTGGTTCCCTGAAATTATGTCACTTTCATTGTATATACCATTTTGATTTTCCTTGCAAGTTTTCAAGTACACTGTCATTTGAGCTTGGGGCCCGAAGTGAAGGCTATAAATTTTAAATGATTAGTGTCAAGTCTGAGTTGGTTTATAGTCAAGTTTTGAGTTAGTTTGGTTGAGAGTCAGTGTTCAGTTGTATTCAGTCATTTTTCACTTTTTTTTGGTTTTGACCGTATTGCCCAATGGATGAGGCACTTGGTCTACGGTGTTCTTGACAATTCCAAGGAGATACCATCCCCAATAAGGCCAATGTTAGTTTTAGTATCTTCATACTTCCATCAGGGATCAAAATTCACTCTTTGCATTTTCATTTTAGGAGTCCCATACTGAAAATTTTGCATCATTCCATTAGGTCATGATATACTAATTCACTGATGGTTTTTTTCTCTTCAGAAAATATTTCTCTCATAGAATATAGTTGCTAATCCTTCTTCATATTTTCTTCAATTAGGGTTTCATAATTAATATGTAGTTCATTTCATTCGGTCATAGGGCATGATTTCATTAGGTCTAGGGTTTCATCACCAAGGTCAAGAAACTGATTTCAAAGTGTAAATAAAGGTTAGCAAGGGTATGAGGAGGATCAATAAATCAAGCATGATGGCTTGTAATTCATAGCTACCAAAATCATTATCTTTTTAACCTAATGTAATTTTCACCTCAAAAAACAGAGTATTTTAGTTTATTTGTATTCATATGTAATTTTAATTTCCTATATGTAATAATTGATCTCAACTGCATCAGAGCATTTATCCTTGCCACAAGACCAAGAAACACTACAAAAGTCAAGCCAAATTGAGCATTTATCCACTTGCAAAGATACAAGAAGAAAAGGCATTAAAACAAAGTTTTGAAAAAGAACTAGAAACATTGAAAAAGTGGGTTTTTCAAGTGAAAAAATCAAAATCTTCTTCTATTTAAACCCTCATACTTCATTTTCAAATTCATTATCTTCATTTTTCGAAGCAAGAAAATGAAAGGGAGAAGAAAGAAAGTCGTGTTTGAGTAATTTTGAGTGAAAAAGCCCGGCACTGTGGTTTTGGTAAAGAGGCGGTGCACTATTGGTAAAGAGGCAGACTGGCGTTGCGCTTTTGGAGGGAGGCGCTGCACTTTTCACCTGGCGCTGTGCTTTTCCCCAATTTTTCCAGAACAAAACTAAGCAGGCACTGCGCTTTCGTCATAGAACTGTGCTTTTGAGTGAAGGCACTATGCTTTTGAGTGAAGGCACTACACTTTTCACAGAAGTGACCAAAAACCTCCAAATCTTCTAGCAACCCTCAAATTTGTTTTGCGCTCCCTTATTACAGGTAAGTACATATTCTTCATCTTGGTTTTGGGTTGCTAAATCTAAGTTACAAGCATCATTGGTCATTTGTAATCTTGAAACCCTAAAACTATCCCTAATTCTACCTAAACCCTAACTCCTTCCTACTCCTCTCAACACCTAGCCCTACAGTCTTAAAATCACCCTATCCCTTTTCCCTCTTTCCCACTTTTCCTTCACATTCCCTTTTGTCTCTCTTCCCCAAAATCTCAAGACAAAAAACCCTTCTTCTCATTTCCATTCATTTCCTAGTTGCAAGCCCATTTTCCATCCCCTCATTCCTCATTTCCATACACCTCAACCTTGCAAACATGGACCTAGAAGACCAAGACTATGAGGACAAGAACACAACCAGTGATACCTTAGATGATGGAGCCATGCAACCGAAAAAAATCACATAAGGGAGGCAGGATTATCAGAGAAGAGCCATCAAACCTTAGGGATTTGCAGGTCTCAAAGTTGGTTATCACATGCTTCAGGTACCTTGGCTGCTATGAATTTTGTGAACAGGTTGAGAGAGTGCAATATCACCCGGAGCTCACTAGGCTTTTTGCAGCACATCTTCATGACTACAGGGTGACTCTCAATGGGGTAACTTTCACCATTTCATCTTCTATTATTGTAGATGCTACCAGGATTCCTAATGTAGGGGAGAAGTGTTTCAAGTACCAGGATCTAGATGAGTACTGTTATGAACCTTGTATCAAACCTGAGTACAGAAATCAGGTGAAGAGATTGTTTCCTTTCAAGTTTCTTGAGAACATCCCCATGATGAAAATCATCATGAAGTATTTCACTTATGAGGGTCAGTTCTCCAGGTTGTATACTTATCATATCAGGCTCCTCATGCATTTTACCAGGGTGAGGATGTTAAACATCCCTTATTACTTGTTCAGGAGTATTGAGAAGATGGCTTTTATTGTCCAAAGGAATCCTTACCCTCAGAAGATGAGTAGCCTTTATCACTCCTCCCTGATCAAGGTCATTACGCTTCATCATCTTAGTCTCCTTAACATCCCTTGGGAGACGTTCATTTCTCATGAGATATTCAAGGGTCCTCAAATTCCTCCACTAGTACCTCAAGAAGTAAGAGGACCTTCTACCTTAGCTAAAACATATGTGGAGGCCAAGGAGACAAGAACTAATGAGGTGCCCATTTTCATGACATATCAAAGGGGCACTAGGAGATTATTTGTAGCAAATAGGTGAGTGTTTTCTCCATAGGATGTGGAAGGGGCCTTGCCTTTGTGGAGCGCTTGGAAGGTATGATTTTTGAACAGCAATCTAGTGGTTTTCCAATAATATTTCTAACCTTTTTTGCATTATAAGTCTAAAGAATATAAGGGTTTTGATAAATTGTGTGAAAATGGACAAACGAAGCTCAATCACCAATAATTGATGTTTTCTATGCAGAAGGACGCGGAAACAGGGGATCATCGAGTAAAAACAAGAAGCGAAGGGAAAGCAACTGCTGTCCCATCGATAGGGAACCAGATGCGGACAAGATCAAGTAAAATTAGAGCCGAATAGTCCAGGAAAAGAACGCAGGACACTGAGACGGAGAACGCAAGAAAGGAAAGAGAAGAACTGAACGATTAGCGAATCCCTCAGGATCTCTGATCCTGAGGGATCGCTGCTTTAGCCTATCTTTTGTATCTAGATATCTCCGTCATTTTTGTTATACAAAGATACCATGCCATCGAGCATAGGGGAATTATTATTGTAATTACATGATTCAGAACAACTTTGAGCATTAAGTTTTGCTAAGACCTGATTTTGTGTACCTTTGTTAATGCAATCAATATAAAGGACTTTGTGTTCACTTCGTTTCTGCATCTGAAGTAGCTTTAAAGCGGTGTACCATTGGTAGCCAAGGGCCCAGCTCCGACGGTCACTCGTTGTTGTATCATACGGTGATTGGTGTGGTTTGCTTATTTCTCTTGTTTCAGTAATATGATATATCTTTTATATGATAGACTATGCTTCTTAGTTAATATCTAAATCTAAATAAGTTCTTTAACTCACGTCTCTGTGTTACATAAAGTGAATCTATTCGAATTGCATCAATTTCTATAACAAGGTATTAGTATGAATGGTATCATCATTGGATTCATATAAAATAAGTGTTTGCGAGGCTTGAAGACAATACCACTTTGTTCAGAAACATAGTCACATCATACATTACTCTCGGATTGCTGCAATAGTTTAGAACGTGTACATCCATTTGAGTTTGTTGTTCCATTCGAGTTTGTTGTTCCATTTGAGTTTGCTGTTCCATTTCATATGATTGACGGTTCCTGTTTATGATAGTTTGTTGTTCCATTTACTTATGCTGTTCCATTTGATGACTGTTGTCCCATTTCATAACTGCTGTTCCATTTACTTATGCTGTTCCATTTGATTACTGCTGTTCCATTTCATAACTGCTGTTCCATTTACTTTCGCTTATCTGCCTTTGTTGCTTTCGTGTGATAGCAAGCCTAAGGATGTCGTGAGCCCAGCAAGACGCTGCCTGACTCCCAGACCTATAAGTCCATTCTTTGGTTTCTTTCTTTATCAGTTTCTAAAGGGAAGGGTTATTGTTTCCGTACCCTTGACTGATCAACTGCTTTGTGTGATTTTATCTTCTGAGTTGGTTTAGTTACAGTTTAGTGTCTGTTTCCTTTCAAATCATTAGAACGCTATACTACCGAGCATTACTTGGGAAAAACAGCCTCGGATTGAGTTACTCCTTTAAAGAACAAAATGATCCCGGATTGACTTAATAATGTGGAATAATTGGTGGTGTGAGAGACCCTAGTTATCACTCTACATTTTGGCGCCGTTGCCGGGGAGGGGTAATAGCTATTTGTCCTTTATAGAGTAGTGCGCAAATCTGCTAGGAGGGAGTTGGATTTTAAAAACGGAAGGTAAGAACCTGCGTACGGAGCATGTAAAAGACCTGCTCCATCGTCTGCCCTCTCAGTAGAATTGCTGGTTGATAGGATTTGGTAGTTTTCCTAGAGTGTATGACTAAGAAGAAAGAGATAGAAAAGAATATCAAACTCCCAGTTAAAGCCAAAGGACCGGTGACCCTTGGTAGGACAACCTTTATAGACGAAATCTAAAAGAAAACTCAATCTCAGCCGTCGGTAGGCTTTAGAAGGGATAATTCTAAGCAGCCTACCAGTTCCCTTCAGGCTACAGCATCACCATCTAGAGCCTTTGCTGAGGTCCACAGCCAGACTAATGAACAGGACTATCAAGAAATTGAAAATTCTGTGACAGAACGGTTGCAGGAAGGGAACTTAAGTAATCTTTGTGAAGGAGAAGGGGAAACAGGGGAAATAGAGGAACCAAGGTCTCCTTCTAGGATAATCCAACTGTTAAACAGTCCAGATAAGGAGAGTGCAGCTAGAATTAATATTGAAGGCACTCCATTCCCTCAAATAGAGATTCCAGTTGTAGAAATTCCAGATAAGGGAAGCGTCATTAAACTAACCCCTGCCAAGTCTGTCCCTTCCCAACCTAGGAACACCCTCCTAGAAATCCCGGAAGGATATTGGCACGTATTTGATCCCATGGCGCAGAATCAACCAAATACCCAAACCTCTACCTTACAATATCCTATAGTAGACTTTACTGTGAATGCACCAATGAAGG
>APFE030204477.1:0-16470 GCA_000404065.3 Pinus taeda
TTAGAGAATGCATTCAAGTTAGCAAGAAAAATGGAAAGCAAAATTATGGCAACTAGGAAGCATACCACTCACAACTATAAAGATGGAAGTTTTGTTGCCCCTAGTCTTCCACAACCTATAAGGTTGACACCACAAAAATTGGAAGAAAAAAGAGCAAAAGAGATTTGTTACAGTTGTGAGAAGAAATTATGTTGACACCACAACAATTGGAAGAAAAAAGAGCAAAAGAGATCTGTTAAAGTTGTGAGAAGAATTTATTCTACATAGATTGTGAAGAGGAAGAAGAAAAGGAGTAAGAAAGTTCAAAAAAAGAGGATATAATCCAGGAACAAAGCCTAGATAAAGAAGAAATGAATCCGACCATATCTTGTAATGCATTGGCGGGAATTACCACTCCTCAAACCATCAAGATAGAAGGACAAATCAAGAAGAAAAAGGTAATAGTGTTGATTGATTCAGGAAGTACCCACAATTTTATTCATTGTAAGGTAGCAAAAGAATTGAATTGCTTCTTATATCCAGCAACAGAGTGTCAAGTGATGGTTGCAAATGGAGGAACAATAAATTGCTCTGGAAAGTGCCATAATATCAAGCTATCCATGGGAGAATATGTATTGACTAGCCCAATGCTTTCCATTCCAATGGAGGTGTTGATGTTGTACTAGGAGTCGAATGGCTACAATCCCTGGGTACAATAGCTTTTAATTTTCAAGAACGTTTCATCAAATTTTATACAGAAGGAAAGGAAGTTGAATTAAGGGGTATTGCAGGGAAACCAGGAAAGATAATTAGCTCTAATGTTATGACAAAGCTTTTAAAAAAGGAGCAAGGAGTTGTAATTGCACAATTATTTTTTCTAGATGTTTCCACATCGGAGTCATCTATTTCTCCAGATCTCCAAAAAGTCTTGGACAATCATTCCGAGGTATTTGAGACTCCTAAAGGTCTCCCACCTAGGCATGATCAGGATCATGCTATTCATCTGATTCCAGGAAGTGTTCCTCCAAACATCAGGCCGTACATATATCCCAATGCCCAAAAGAGTGAAATTGAACATATGGTTGCAGAAATGAAAGAGGCTCGTATAATTCAACGAAGTCAAAGTTCTTTCTCTGCACCAGTAATATTCGTGCACAAAAAGGATGGATCATGGCACATGTGTCCAGATTATAGGGAGCTCAACAAGCTCATTATTAAAGATAATTTTCCCATTCCTATCATTGATGAATTTGTTGAGTCTTGAAAATGTCATTCATTTCCATTACACTTTCACTATTATGTCCATTATATCACTTCCATTCACCTCCATTTCACTACTATGTCACCACATTCATTCCACTTTCATTATCATTGGGCCACATTTATGTTTTTCCAATTTTATTAATTCTAAGCCTTTTAAATGAATTTGTGGTTAAAAATTAGGAAATAATGTGCATAAGCTTATACCTAACCAATGGGTTGAGATTGTTGACATGTGTAAGTTGAAAGGAGGCTTCTAGAAGACCCTTATGTGGCACTCTAAGGCCAAATTCGAATTTGAGTGGAAAGAATCATGGGATCATGAGGATATGTGTCACATCTCCTAATTGCATTGTAACTCTAAAAAGACATGTGTATTATCAGTGCCTATTTTGATTAGGACTCTAGAGGTAGAGGGAGAAATTCATGGATTATCATTAATGAGATGGCTCTAATCTTTTTTTATAAATAGGAGATCTCTCTCCTTCATTAGTTAGTCTTTTGAAGTCTTTTTAGTCTTTTAGTCCCTAGTTCTTCAGATTGTAGTTCTTCCTTGATGGCTTTTGAAAGCTTTGGATAACTTTGTTGTACTTTGTACTTTTGAAGAATTTGAATAAAACTTTGATGTTCTCAACATGGAAGGAGATGCGATGTAGATATCATGGAGCACATTAGAATGTAAAGTAGAGTAGATTTCATTTTGTAAATATTGATTTGTAGAATGTAAGGTAGAATAGATTTCATTTTGTAAATATTGCTTTCATTTGATTTGATTACTTTCAAGTTTGATAGATTAGATTTTTCATTCATGAAATTTTAATTCATGCAAGTGTGTTCAATTTTGCTTTGATTTCATAGGGGTCCCCTGCCTTGTATAGTTGTCATTTAATTTTGTTATGCTTATGTATATTAGTTGTACATAAATTTCTTTCAAGTTGATTGTAGATTAGTGATGCACATAGCCTTTTAATGACTAATGACATGATAGAATCATCTTGTCCTTTTGCTGAAGCAGCAAGGATACTGAGTCTCATAGTCACTAGCTCATTGTTTGGTTATTGCATTTTATTTTGATTGAACTAATGACATGATAGAATCATATTGTCCTTTTGCTGAAGCAGCAAGGATACTGGGTCTCATAGTCATTAGCTCATTGTTTGGTTATTGCATTTTATTTTGATTGAACTAGTTTTATATTTACACTTTTGTTTAAATACTAACTCCATCAATAACATGTTTTAAGTTCTTTTGAAGTGCTAAAATTTGGAAGTTACCATTAGGGACATAGGCCTTGTCTTGAAATCTTTATCCATACTTGTCCTTTAAAAGTATTCTTAAGACCTTAGAATAGGATTTCCATTTGCATTAAACACTTTAGAAAACCAACAAGAACAAAACCCCAAAAACAACATAAACTATAAAACAACGAAGTAAGAGGAAGGTTAACTAAGCACATATAGTGCACCACACTTCATCAGTTTACGATACCCGGATTGATAATTTATGTAGAGCAATTTAAGACGTTAAATTGACTAGACATTTTGGCACCGTTGCCAGGGAAGTGTAATTAGGAGACCTTATTTCTTACATCTAAAAAAAATTATTAATAATTCTTGAGTATGCTCTCCTCCTGCACTTTGTGTGATCTGGAGGATCAGAAAAAGAATTGTTATGTAAAAAAAAGAGAAAAAGAAAAAAAAGAGGAGACAAAATAAACTTCATCATTTCAATTGATTCAATTAAAAAAAAAAATGAAACTCAACTGCTTTGATAGGTTCAAATTGACCAAAATTGTCTGGTTATGCTTTGTAGTGGTCTTCAAAACACTGTATCCTGTTTTAATAAGGTTTTGCAACTTAGCTGCGGAAACTTCCCTGATTCCACAGCTAGCACAAGATTCCGCAGTCGTTTTGTCAAACACCATGCTACAAGTGTCCAATGAAAAAACCGACCACATGGGCATCTATAGAATTGTCTTAACATGGATCCTATCCTAGTCACCCCTCTCAGATCGATGAAAAACCAACCTAAGACCTCAGTCAAAGTCCTGTTTTTAGCATGTTTTTCTTGAAGTATTGGCTGCCTGAAATTGAAAATCATTAATCCTTTTTATAAAATTTTACAATTTCAGAGAAGAAAAATAAAAATAAAAACAATCTATGGCTATCTTCAATCCTAGCTTCCACTGTGGCTTTAATAAAAAAAATCTGCCTCCCTGTTCAAGCTTTGGTTTTAAAACGAACTTGCAAAAGCATTACATCTCCTTTAGTTGTTTTTATGACTCTTGTAAATAGCAGTAGCAGATCAATTCTTTCATCTCTGTGTAGGCTCTGAAATTAGAGAGAAAGTAGTAGTAAGCAACAACGTTGTGTACTGTTTATCCCTGTGCATGCGTTTTTTTGGTTTGTTTTTTGTGTAGACAAAAAGAAAATCAACAGAAATATAATGATCATAACAAGGGAGACCACCCAATTCCTGGAAAATCCATTCTTGAATACATGACTCCTGTGGTCTTTAGTGACAATATCTTCGCCCTGTAATACACTCCACAATAGTTTCATGTCCACTTTGTATGGATCCCTCATGCTGCCAATAAGTCAAACCAATGCGTTGCTGACCTTGCAATATGATTTCCATGGCTTCAACATGTCAATTGTTCCCAATCCAATGACTTTAATTCAACATCACAAACCCCATGTGAAGTCTCTCAGTCATGGTTTTCTTAAGCGATTACCCACTCTTCATTATAATGGCTTCGTGACTCTTCAAATAGTGCATTCTTTATTGGTCTGTGTTTCCTGTGGTTGGATTGAAGTTTCTTGTCTCTCACATAGATTTCCAATAAGGATCAGCAGTGTGCACACTACCACTATCAAACAAAGATGTATTGTCTTATCTTTGATTCAATCTTACAGCCGAATGCAACAAATGCAGAACAGTAAAAAAAAAGAAAAATTAACTTAGGAAAAACGCAAAACTCAAAAAAACGTCAAATTTCAAATGCTCGATTTGCCCAAATGGTAGCAAATTTGAAAAAAATAAAACATGAGTTTTTTTTCTAGTAGGGTCAATTAGATAACCCAGAAACCGTTTTGAGAGATTCGTGGCGGTCTGGGAGAAATCCTCGGTTCTTTGGAGTGCATTTTTGCCTGCCGCGTGAAAAAAACAGAGTTTTCAATTAAATGAACAGCTGTGATGTAATTCCGCGTGCCTAAGGAGGAGAAATCTAATTAGGAATCAAATATGTGCTGGAAATCAATCATAATTACACGTCTCTTTTTTTAATCATTCATCCAACACCTGTTTAACAAACAATCTGAATTGAATACGGCTCTGTCTAATTCCATTTCGTGAACCAATTACATACGACAGTTGTGTTTATTGATTTGGTGGAGGGTTAATGGGTTCAGGTATAGCTACATCTCTTGTTCTCAATTTGAAGGAGAATGTTTTGGATTTCTCGGCACAAAAGGTGCTGGAAAGAGTACAACACTGTTAATGCTACACGGCAAAGAGCATCCTACGGGAGGGACTGCATACATTTTTGGCAAGGATATTCTTGCACATCCAAAGGCAGCACATCAGCATGTAGGTTATTGTCCTCATTTTGATGCCCTTCTAGAGTTGCTTACTGTTTGAGAACATATCGAGTTATATGCACAGATCAAGTGAGTTTTAGATCAAGTTGTGGAAGGAAAGTTCGCAGAATTTGATTTATGGCCACAAGCAAACAAACCTTCCCGTTCTCTAAGTAGTGGCAATAAACGCAAGTTATCAGTAGCCATAGCAATGATTGGAGATCCTCCTCTAATCATTTTAGATGAACGTTCAATAGGTATGGATCCTATTGCAAAGTGATTTATGTGGGATGTAATCTCACGTATGTCAACTAGACAAGGCGAAGTTATTTTGTTCAGCAGAGACATTACCAATGGAACTGCTTGAACGGATTGTTACTATTGATGATCTTTGGGTTCATACAAGGGAAGCAAATTAATAGGCTTTTAATTTAAATTATGATTGCTGAACCTGATCCCGATGACAATCAAGAAGGCTATGTTGTTGGTAGATTTAAGACGGCTCTTCACAGCATCACTATGTTTTCAATTGATTATTAAGGTAATGGGCAGTGTGGAGACCCTCTTATAGGCCCGACGGACTCACCCAGATATACATCCTCCACATCTTTTTTCTTTTCCATGCACACAACCACTCCATTTCACAGTATTTTCTACACTCTATTTTCATTAGCTTCGGAAACAAGCCACTTTCCGCAGCTGACTCAACTTTCCGCAGCTGTTTTGTTAAACTCTAGGTTGCAAGTGTCATCAAGCAAAAAAAGCCACATGGGTAGCTGGGGAAATGTCAGTACATGGATGGTGTCCTATTCATTTGGTCCAATTTGATGAAAAAGATCCCGGTCAAAGGGAAGTCAAATTGTGTGTTATCACTAAGTCGCCACACTAAGTCGCTGTATGTCAAGAAAAAAATAATAATTTTGAATCAATGAAATGAATAAGTTATTTGCTCACTTTTCTGAAGGTATTGATTAATTTTGCACTGATGATGAAAGATGAATGGCTAACTTTGTATCCAAGATTTTTAGCTACAGAACCATGCACATTCCGCAGCTAAAGTCCAATTCCGCAACCAGAAAAACCTCAATGTTCAAATCAGCCTAACTTTCTCATCCAAAATCAGATTTTGATGATTCAAGTACCGTTGGAAAGATCTCAACAAGATCTATACAATGAGAAATCTAAAATTAGAGTTTGAAATGGCAAATAATTAAATGAATTGCTGAAAAGAAGCAACATTCAACTTGGGGCACCAAGTCCAAAGCAGGTATAAATTCTTTTGATTTTTCCTTTGAGAACTTGTTTCATTAATACGAATTCTTAGTTTTGTCTGTAAATATCATAATTATAGAGATTTATCACCTCTCTCCTTTGATAATCTTACATTCCATTGCAGAAGAAGTATTATTTTTTTTGCAGGTTCCAGGAGGAAGGACAAATGACTACAAGAGAATGGTGTCTCCCTAAGAGACCAATTTGTTTCATAAGAAGATGATCAGCAACAAAGAGGAAATATGTTGATGCAAAATCAGATCCAAACACTTAAAAGAAAACTTTCAGATACTATTGTCTCCATCACATCCATCCATCACATCCATATTTCATAATAAACCATTCATCTCATTTTCCTCCATATTTTTCATATACATTCACATACACTTTCCATCCTTTTTTGTCCATTCATAACCCACAAATAAAAGCAAGAGGCTCATTCACATGCTTATTGCCTATTGCCATTTCTACTCTCCATTTCCATCTTCCATTTTCATCTTTCATTGCCTGTCATTTTCATTCCGCAAATAAGCCCTGCTTCAATGCAAATTATTGAGTCCATAGTCCTTTGAGTCTAAAGTTCTTTGTAAAAACACCTTGAGGCTTGCATGCCTTAATGGCAAGTCCTCGTGCTAATAAACAATGGGAATACATTAATGTCCCTTGTTCATCAGATCTTCTAGGTGACTCGACATCGACAAATTCATTCGTACCTAGAAAGATGTGTTTGGGCATCTTGACTCTCATTGTCATCAATGGTGAGAGTTCTCGTGTTGACTAGTGGCATCCATTAATGGCCACTAAGCCAACAATTTCCTACTATGTTCGACATCAGAACATCTTTTCATATAGTAGGAATTGTGGCAACGCGTTTTGAAGACATGAAGACTATTATTTTCAGCATTTTGGAGCAGATTCAGCAAGTTTTAGTAGAAGCAATAAAAAGTCATCTTATCTCTCTATCCATGACTCCTATTGTTCAGCCACTTGAAGAAGAATATGATCAGAAATTTTTTAGCCACCACACATACAACTCATCCATTCCAAAGGGTAAGTGAAGGTACGTCATTTTCTAACTTTTGACCATAGAATTCCATAAAAAGCTAGAATGATAATTGTTGGAAAAACATTTCTCTTCCTCATTTCATAAAATTGCCAATACCATCAATTGGGGGGGGAATACATTCATTTTCATATATTTCCATGTCCATATCATATTCAGGAGCTCACATACTTCCAACAGATATTAACTATTACATTGTTATTATGAGCATACAATGGCTTTTCAAAAAAAAAACAAAAAGGTGCTTAAAGGATAAATTGGATAGAAACAAAAGCATGGTTGTCACACAAGAACCAACCATCATGCAATCCAATAAAGATATACTTTGCAATAATAATCAAAATATCATTATGCAAAGTTTAAAGATCAAAATAGGAGGCAACAACAAAAAAAAATGGTTGTAACACAAGAACCAACCATGTTGCAACTCAAGTAAAACACTTTGTAGAAATATGAAGTTATCAAATGATATCATGCAAAGTTAAGCCAAAGCTCAAGGATCAAAAGAGTTAATATTGCATGAGGACATGCAATAGCTTCAGTTGGGGGGTATGTTGAGTCTTGAAAATGTCATTCATTTCCATTACACTTTCACTATTATGTCCATATATCACCTCCATTTCATTACTATGTCACCACATTCATCCCACTTTCATTATCATTGGGCCACATTTATGTTTTTCCAATCTTTATTAATTCTAAGCCTTTTAAATGAATTTGTGGTTAAAATTTAGGAAATAATGTGCATAATATTATACCTAACCAATGGGTTGAGATTGTTGGCATGCGTAGTTGAAAGGAGGCTTCTAGAAGACCCTTATGTGGCACTGTAAGGCCAAATTCGAATTTGAGTGGAAAGAATCATGGGATCATGAGGACATGTGTCACATCTCCTAATTGTATTGTAACTCTAAAAAGACATGTGTCTTATCAGTTCCTATTTTGATTAGGACTCTAGAGGTAGAGGGAGAAATTCATGAATTATCATTAATGAGATGACTCTCATCTTTTTGTATAAATAGGAGATCTCTCTCCTTCATTAGTTAGTCTTTTTAGTCTTTTTAGTCCATAGTTCTTAAGATTGTAGTTCTTCCTTGATGGATTTTGAAAGCTTTGGAGAACTTTGTTGTACCTTGTAATTTTGAAGAATTTCAATAAAGCTTTGATGTTCTCAACATGGAAGGAGATGTGAAGTAGATGTCATGGAGCACATTAGAATGTAAGGTAGAGTATATTTCATTTTGTAAATATTGCTTTGTAGAATGTAAGGTAGAATAGATTTCATTTTGTAAATATTGCTTTGATTTGATTTGATTACTTTCAAGTTTGATAGATTAGATTTTTCATTCATGCAAGTGTGTTCAATTTTGCTTTGATTTCATAGGTGGCAGAGGGGCCCCTGCCTTGTATAGTTGTCATTTAATTTTGCATTTAATTTTGTTGTGCTTATGTATATTAGCTGTACATAAATTGCTTTCAAGTTGATTGTAGATTAGTGATGCACATAGCCTTTTAATGACTAATGAAATGATAGAATCATCTTGTCCTTTTGCTGAAGCAGCAAGGATACTAGGTCTCATAGTCACTAGCTCATTGTTTGGTTATTGCATTTTATCTTGATTGAACTAATGACATGATAAAATCATCTTGTCCTTTTGCTGAAGCAGCAAGGATACTGGGTCTCATAGTCATTAGAAAACCAACAAGAACAAAACCCCAAAAACAACATAAACTATAAAACAACGAAGTAAGAGAAAGGTTAACTAAGCACATATAGTGCACCACACTTCATCAGTTTACGATACGCGGATTGATAATTTATGTAGAGAAATTTAAGACATTAAATTGACTAGACAACAGATGCACCCATTCAAGTTGAGGCTCCGCTCCATAAGCCTTAGTCCATCTGGCCAAGCGATCGCATGGATCATCCGTTCCATCCTATTTCTTTGTCAGTTGCACTTGTGGGTGACCAAACTATAATCTCATCATATTTCTGTACATGTGCCAATCATCAAAACTGTCTCTGTGCATACCCCACCATCTCGCAGGCATAGCGTGCAACACCCAATCTAAGGCCTAGAAGCGATGCTTATCTGGCACTTCCCCTTCGAATGCATCCAAAAATTTATCGACATCTATTAAGCCATCATAATAGGGTAGACTCCTTACCTCCAATGATACACAGCGCAGTGACTTGATCATCATATTACAATGCAGTGTAGATACTTCATGAGGTAAATTCTTCCAGTGCTCCAACTCCTCATCTGAATATGATGTGCAGAAACTTTCGTAGTCCTAGGCAATGCATCCATCTACTGTCGGATTCACCCAATCATGATATCACACCATTATCTTATAAATCTGGTCCAAATCATCATCACTTTCATAATCACAGATCGGTTCAGTGTACCGCGGTCCTTCTGCAGGATCCAGGGGAACTTCTGCGTGAAGAGAATTCTTGTCAAATATCATCTTTCACTTCTTCAAATTGATTACCCCATTCATGTCAGCAGCCCAATCAATCCCAAGAAGTGCAGGGTAGGGATTTTTGTCATCCACAATCTCTATCACTTCAAAATCAGCCAATGCACTCACGCCCTCAATATCAACTATCACTCCCTGCAATCTTCCCATGGGGATGATTTTCTACTGATTTTCGATTCTTAACTGAATCGGAGACCGCTGCAGTGCAGGTCTCCCCATCCTCTCCCATGTTTGTTTAGGCAAAACATTCGCATTCACCTTCTCCTGCTGATGCCCCATCACAAATCCTACCCATAGAGTCTGGGACTCATGGGAAGTACCTCTCATCTGGCCAATGAGTTGGTAAAAGATGGTTAGGGACCATAGCACTACTGATGGACACATCGTGTACTATGGTACTCCCTATGACTAGGGTGCATGGTGTTTAACAACTTGATCTAGGATCAAGGACTAACTTTAGTTAATGGAGAGTGGTATGATCTTATGACTTACTCTCGATCACTTCTTCTTCATTATTAATTCATGGTTCAACAAAGCAGAGAAGACAGAGATGCTACATGATGACAGGATGGCATGATGATGGTAGATGGATTGGTAGGTGGAATTCTCCCTAGTTGATAGGGAGTGTTAAAATTGGAAAATAGGGACAAATTCCACCTTAGGACAACTCATATGATGGAGATTATTATTGCATTGGATTCCTATTTTCAAGAGGTCCAATTTTGATATAAAGATCATCTCATTCTAATAAGCAGAAAGGGAATTTTGAATTTATTCTCTCTCATGCACAAATTGTCAAGGTCGACCTTAGTCAAATGTAGGCTCAAAAGCCCAATAGATGTGTCTCCTCACCCTCAAAAAAGTGTATAAATAGAAGTGACCTCTCTCCTCATTTGAACATCACTCATTTCATCACATATCTCTCTCTCTCCTCTCTTGACTAGTTCGTACAACTTGGAGGTAGCCTTCTCTACTTCGCACGTGTGACAGGAGGATGAATTTCTAGACTATTTTGCTAGTTGAAAATTTCAGGGTTATTGGGCAGCGTTGACCCTTGTTGTTTAACCGAGTTTTGATTGTGTTTTGGAGGCAGAAATTTGATTTTTGAATGCAACATTTATTGGCACAAATATCGAGGAGTTTGGGATAGTTTGACTAGGGTTGAATTTAGCATTGACTTCAAATTTGACTTTAGAAGTTACATCAATGTTTTCTCTCTCATTTGACTGGGTTTAACTAATTGTTTTGGGCTGACTTTGACTCTCTTGGAAGGCCGAATTGATCTGCTATTGACCGAGCTACTTGAAGGACATTTTGGTGTTGCGTTGACCAGCATTGACTTTCTTGTTAGGGTTGTAGTTGATTGTTGATTTTGATAGGGCTATTTTGGGAAAGTTAGTTTGATATTTGTACTCTCTTTCTCTCTGTTGAGTTATTGAATAATAATAAGAATATTTGATCAAAGGGTTTTCCCCACATTGGGTTTTCCTTGGCATCCGCCAAATATTGTGTCCTCTTGTCTTGGCTTGTCTTTTGCACATGTTTTAATGTTCTATTTGCATTTACTATCAATGTGTTTAAGTTAATGTGATTGCTACTAGAAATAATTGGAAATTTTCATTGACGTGATAAGGAACATTGAAGTAAATTGAGCAAAAGCATATAACATACCATTGTTACCTATACTACTAAACACCCACTCTATAAGAAAATAGGTGATACAACTCTCCATATTTGTGGGCCAATAAAAGTGATTTCACCCCAAATGAAAAGAATTATAACCTACTTCAAGGGGGTGGGGAGTGAAACCAACTAGATGATACCGCTTATCACGTCATCACCACATCATTTCCTCATTACATGCCATGTCATCATAAGGGCACCATGTGGCCTACAACTAGCCTTGGTGGAAAATCCATGTCATTATGCCAGGATGGACACTCTTTGTTATGTTTCCCGCTACAGGTTAATAAGTTACACAACCTAGAGGTGGGCAGTCTACTTAGCAGGCAAGGTTCTCGTACTAAAACCACAGTTGGATTGGTCTATCCATTATTAGCCCACCCGCTAGCTAGGTTAATGAGTCTCAACAAGAGGACATTGACTACATTGAAACCTTTATCCATGTTACAAAGATGAACTCTAATAAACTAATTCTTTTGCTTGGTCCTTGTTTTGGTTGGGTGGAATATTAGATGGTTGTAACAAATTCTTTCTTACCTAATGATATCATTAAGGATAATTATGGGGAGCAATCCATAGGATTTGAGAAGGATGGAAATATGATAGGCCAAAAATAAGGGAGGTATCTATGAAGCCAACAAGAATATCAATAAATAAAACAATTGGTGGAAAAAGAGTCATATCATAATCATTCAAATAAACTTTTATAAATAAATATTACAATCTTAGATTAAAGTTGGTAATGTCAACTATTACAAACTAATGAATGCTAACTAATCCTATTGAGTATTAAAATGAATATCTAGCCATTAAGGTATTAAATGATTAACTATATACTGTCCTTCATTAATATAGTAAATGCTCCACTAAGTACGCTCCTATTCTTTGTTAGGTAAACTTGACTTGAGGATAGAGTCAAAGTTCACACAATGGTGGTTTTGGGGTGCATGGTACAACGTACCCATGGTCTTCTGCCCATGGGATTACATGTAATTGAGCCTTTAAAAGGCTAGGAATACTTCATTGTAATGTAGGCTAGGGAGGTGAGCAATGATGGCTCACTTGGCCAGCTTGGTCGGGGCTTTGGCCAAGGGCTAATGGAATTCGGTTAGGTTGGATTTTTCCCTAGATTTGTGGTTTTCCTATGGTAAAAACGGTTTTGATGTTTGCATATTTTGTTTTAATATTTAATTTCTCTTAGTAAATATTTTATCTCTTTGATAAATTTCTAAAATGTGGTATCAAAGCCATATATTGGCTTCATATGGATGCCTCTATTGCCAAGGTTTTATATGGCTTGATGAATAAAATGTCATGAAAGAAATCAAAGCTGGTGACATCCACATTGTTTGATACCCTGAAGACTACAAACAAGCACTACAACACTAAAGGCATTGGCGGATAATGCTTGTGTTGAACATTGGATTAAAATAACAAGGTTGTGGTTTTTCTTGTGAGCTTTAGAGCTAGTTCCGGTGGTGGTGCAGGGAGTGGCACTAGGCATGGTGAAGGTGTTGAAGCTAGTACATAGATATCCATAAATTTGAGGCCATCACAACATCTCCCATGGTAAATACCATTAAAACATCAAGGAAAAGACATAAATTTACTATTTTAGATCGTGATTTTGCCAAAGCATGGTGATGTTTCTATCAAATATAACTCAAGTGGCGTTCAACCTAGGGCTAGGGGACTCTCTCCTCGACACTTTAATGGAGGAATTATGATAGAAGATATACATGGATATTGAACATGCATCTATTCAAGAGGGCGTTTCTCCCATCGATAAGACAACATGTGAATAGTATATGCATTCCTGTAGAGGCGGAATGCCTTGGCTCACCATTATTGAACAATAACAGAATGGAATCCCCTGCATATGTTATAAGAATTTGCGAGCACATCTACATTGCAACTATAACCCTAAGAGAAAATAACGATCATGAAAGGGTTTAATGATAACCTCCCCACCCGGGTTCAACTATCATTGACATGCCTATTTATGGTTATCTTTAAATATATGGATTATCTAGAAATATGTTGTACCGTGCACCTCATCCTTGAAGTAAAAAAAAAATAGCGATCATGAAAGAAGAATATTGGTTTTTTATAGACAATGATAAGCCAGACATGGACTCTTCCAAGGAAAACATGACTATCATCTAGATCAGGAGAAGAAAATACACTCCCTATAGAACTGTATCTGCAAGATTTGATCTCAAGACTCAAAGAACCTACTGTCAGAGGGTATTTTGGTAACAAGTCAGGATTTTGAATCATGTATGTATAGAGAGGTAGTAGTGGCTGGAATTAATGGAGGCACAAAAGAAGTATAATTCCTTTAAGGTGATAACAACTAAAATTGTCAGAGACATAAAGGAATTATAATGAACTCAAGGTAATGACATACTCGTGCTATGGGTTATTGAGGGCACTAAATCTAGTGGGAGCATGATTCTACCCATAGGAATCTACACAACAAAATGATAGCACCTAGAATGATAAATAGGGTGATGGGATTTTAGGTCATCCTTAGCTTTATGAGTGGGTGAAAATAAATGATTAGAGTTTCAAAGCCTTAAATTAGCGGATGGAAATTATGTAGGACATTGATCATGGTATGAGCACATGTGGCTTATTAGTTTTAAGAGCAGAGAAACTAAACAGAGGAGCATCAAATGTGCCAAAAATAAGAGGATGGTCATATAAGGGAGAGAAACAAAAAAAAATATTATTGTGATTGAGTTCAAATTTATTGCACAGAAATGGGCATACCACTATAAGACCTGATAAGGAATACGTACCCATGGGTAATTTCTAGTAAATTCTGGTGTTAGAACTAGGTGATAGGGGGAATACCAAGTCAACAGATACCCTGAATATAACCTTTGAGGGGGGTTGACTCACTTGGAAGGTTTGGCTAGATTTAGTCAAGGAAATCCTAAGTCAAGGTTTAAAGGGGAATGTTAGGTAAACTTGATGTGGGGATAGAGTCAAAATTATTCAGGTTAAACAGTGGTGGTTTTGTCCGTGTGGTATAGTGTACCCATGGCTTTTTTCCCAGGGGATTGCATGTAATGGAGCTTTTAAAAGGCCAGGAAAAATTCATTGTAATGTAGGTCTGGGGGGTAAGCAGTGAAGGCTCACTTGGATGCCTTGGCCAGGGCTTTGGCCAAGGGCTAATGGAATTCTGTTAAGTTGGTTTGCATGTGTTTTAATATTTAATTTCTCTAGGTGAATATTTTATCTCTTCGCTAAATTTATTACATTCTTATCACATCTTTATATGTCAACTGATGAAATCCTTGTATGGTTTGAAACAAACCTCAAGGCATGGTATGAGAAGATTGATTGGTCTTTCCTCAAGATTGATTTTTAATGATGTGAATTAGATCACATTATCTATGTTTTACATGTAGATTATGAAACTTTAATTGTTACAATTTATGTTGATGATTTAGTCATTATTGGCAATGGTGCTCATTTAATTTTGGGTGTGAAGAAATAATTAGTAGATACGTTTAAAATGAATGACCTTGGTCTACTATGTTTCTTTTTAGGCTTCCAAGTCTTACAAAGTGATAACAATATGTTTATTTCTCAACCATAATATGTTCTAAATATATTACAAAGGTTCAAAATGTTCCATTTTGAACCATGTGCTCCACTCTACTAGTTTATGATAAAGCTTACTAAAGACTTTGATTCTCTAGTAGTCTCATTTTCTAACCCATATTCAACCTTTTACTATTCTAGTTGTTAGTGTGGTTTCTCAATTCTCTTAAGATCCAAGGGAAGCAAACTTAAAAGTTGCAGAAATAATTGTTCATTTTATGAAGGTTACTTATTAGTTTTGTACGAAATATTGCAGTAAAACTACGAACTAATTAGTTGTTTACATTGACTTGGATTAGGTTGGAGATAAAGATGATAGGAATTCCACATTTGGGTATGTGTTTCATCATGGCTCTAAACCCATAATTTAGTCTTGTAAACAATAGAATATGGTCTCCCTTTCAACCATAAAAGTAGAATATCATGGTGTAGTTAATGTTGGAACATACATAGTGTAGATCTACAATCTCATGAGTGAGCTTGGATTTCACACCAAGGAATTGATTGTAGTGTATTGTGACAATTGGAGTGCAATACAAGTAGTGGAGAATCTTGTTGTTCTTAGTGAAATGAAGTAGGTGGAATTGCATACTCATTATTTGAGTAAGTTGGTATAACACATTGTGTCTCTTGCTTATTTTGAGACATATGATCAAATAATTGATATTGTTACGAATCATTTAATAAAAGTTATGTTTTTGAAACTTTGGGCTATGCCTGGGCTTGAAGACATTGCAATTATGAGGGTTGTACAAAGAAGATAATTTCACCTCTTGAATCTCTAGAAAATTGTGCTAGGGTGAGGGGGAGGTCATGTGGAGATGGAGATGTTAAAACAATAGGTTCATTGCACCTATAAATCTTCTAGAGGCAATGAGTTGACAATCAAGAGTTGATCAAGAGGTTAACTAGACACTTGATTATTTAGTCGCATTAACCATGATAATTGCCCAATCCGCATGGAGGTATAACATAAGGAGTTAAATGCATGTTGTCACAAATCAAAGTTGATTATGTCTTCCCCACTTCAAGGGAGTTAATAATACTTTAAGGCTATATATAAGTATTCTTCTAGATTGATATATAAGAATGAATATTATTATTTATTTCTTTATATTTCTATGGATGTTGAATTATACCCACTTGTACTTTGATGTTGTGACAACGTCCTTAAAAAAATATCACATTTTAAAATGTATAACTCCTAAAATTTACTATTTCCTTGCTTCTCCAACAATATTCATTGTATTAAGATATAAAATTTCTATTGAAAATTTAATTATTTTACTTTATATTTGAATATAAAATCTTAAAAAAAATGAAAATGTAAATTTATCAATTATTTAATCAACTTCTTTAATTTAAATAAAAATCAAATTGACCATTTAGTAAAGCCAATACTTCTTTTTGTCGATTAAATTTACTTTAAATGATTGGGAAAAATGATTATTATACCATATCCAAATACATATTAAACATATTATTGTAATAATAAATTTGGAATTACTCTGTTACTAAATAGCCTTAAATCCT
>APFE030204478.1:0-14831 GCA_000404065.3 Pinus taeda
AGAGTGTTACCCAAATTCGACCTTGAGCGGGGAGATACCGCTGATAGCCATATTCGCTCTTTCTTCCTAGCCTTGCATAGGTTGGGGGTCACCGATGAAGATGTGGTGTGCCACTTATTCTCTTTTACTTTGACCGGTACAGCCTCCACATGGTATTTCAGCTTGAGAATAGGCTTAATCACCTCTTGGGATGCTTTTCAACAAGCCTTTTTGGACAAGTTTGGTGATGACAAAACACCTACAACCTTAGTTTTAGAATTATCCCATCTGAAAATGGAAAGTGTTATCACTCAAATTTTCCTTAGAAGTTATCCAAAATAAGGAAAGGATCCAAGGTAACTAAAAACCAACCTTTTAAGGACAAATCCTAGCCAATCTATACTTAGAGAGGGCTCCCTCTTTATGATTTAACGTTGTTTTGATTTGATATTGGGCTAGTTATTAATTTTCAAGGGATTTGCTTTGATTTGTTTGGTGGAATTAAAGGAAACAGATGGTAAGAATAGGTATTCAAGCCATTAGGCTATGGAGTTGAGTAGGAAAGGTTTATCAGGATTTGATTAATCACTAAGGTAAGAGTTCACAGGGCAAGATAGCATAGTAGGGACAAATTTGATGGTTTCAATGGATGGAGAACTCAACCAGGGCCAAGGGCAATGAAGAATCCTTAGTCGGGATCAAGTTGAAGAAGGGAGGATTGGAAAATAGCAAGGGAGATTAAGAATCCTATACCAAGGGCCAATAAAGGGACTGAATCATAGAAATAAGGGAGCAACTAAGAATTCCCAAACTTAAGCAATTTTGTATAAAACATTAAATGAGCAAAAAGTTAAAACATAGAGCATTTAAGCTAATTCTGATAGTATTTTTCCTTGTTTTATTTTAAGAATTTATAAGAAAACACATATGATATTTCATAACATGAATGAAAACAATATTCAAACTTAGAGAAATGATACTTATTTGTTTCCCATGGTGCACATGAATCGAGTGAAATGTCCTCAACTTTATTCAATCCAGTAAACCAGTCCAGCCTTGATTACAATAGCTCCTTTAGCTCAAAACAAAAGTCTACAGAAATTCTTTTTCAATCCACCTAAAATACTTCAAATGAGGAAGTATTTATACTAATTCTAAACTAAAATATCTTGAAAAAATATCAAGATTGGTTTCACAAATATCTCCAACTGTTTTACATTAATAGAACTTAAATGAAGGACACTAAAAAATAATGAATCTATTTGGCACTGTGTTTATGGATATATGGTGACAAGTAAGAGAAAATTGTATTTGATATCAACTCTTAAGTGATGATGAGGCTTCCAAGTCACTAACTGCATCCTTCCTTTGTGCATTATGCCCCAGAAATTCTGCAAACTTAGGGTCCCATGATACACTTGTATATCTCAATTCGAGCTAGATATGTAAAACATGAAAGCGGTTATTGTAGCTAAGAATTTTTTTTAGATAAACCTCTCTCCGTTTCCAAAAATTTATCTTCATCTGTTCACAATATTCTCTACAAAACGATGTCAAAAACAGGACTTTGCACAAACTGAACAATAGGCTGTGAAGACATGCACTTATCTAACTTTTGGTAATACTTGTGTCAAAACTGAGATAGGTTTTTATATATTGGCCTATTAGGAACAAAAACCTCCTCCAGTTTCTCAAAATACTTCTTGGATTGGCCACAATAGTTTATGTACAAATATGACTTAAATAGGAAATTTCTGAAGAATGTACCATTTCTGCTCTGATTTCATCTTTTAACCTCAAATTTCTTTTAACTGTTTTTCAATTTTACTTTGGATAAACTTCATTGTTGCTGGTGAAAGTGTTTTCATCTCCGTTTAACCCTTACTGCATCCATTTTTACTTTTACTATTTACTTTTTACTACTTACTTTTACCACTCTGTTTTTTCATCTGTCTTCACTTTGACAGGAATTTGTATGCTCTGTAACTGTCTGCCCTATTGTTTATCTTCATGCTAGCTGATTTACTTGACTTGGTCTTCAATCTGTTACTCTTTAATGCTGATACACTTTGACTGTTCTTTACTGTGTGCTTTTACCTTCACTATATATTTTAGGTTTTTTACTGTTCTTTACTGTGTGCTTTTACCTTCACTATATATTTTAGGTTTTTTACTGTCTATTTCAACAGTAAATCATTTAATTTCATGTTTCCTCTGCATGTATTTTCACTGTATTTTCTATTTCCATCTCTGTTTGAATAGATTTGATAACAATATCGGAATAACAGGTTTTATGACTAGTATTAAGACTATGGTCTTTTGATCGCCTGTAAAACAAAACAAACTGTTAGGAAAACGTTGGGTTGACAGGGAGGGTCATTAGTGGCTTTATCGAGCTTTATAGGTCTATGGAGTGAGTTCAAAGTGATTTCAGGAGGTAAACCATGCTTGAATTGGTTAACAGAGGCTTCAAGTGGAGTAGAAGGGTTTCATAAGTTTACATAGTAGAATGGGCGAAGGGTGAGAAAACTTGGGTTCTTGGGGTTTGAACTTTAACGGGAAAACTTTTAAAATATGGCGCGAACTGAACAGTAGATGGTTTGTCGCGTAGCGGAGGCGGTAAGCGGGATCCATCACACCACTTTTTGAGGAAAAGTGGTTTTTGGAGGAGGCCGCCCGATGCCATTCATCGAGTGCCATTCATCGGAGGCCGCCCTATATGAGCGTCAGATGTTAGATCTGAAGGGGTCAGATCGTACGGTGATTGGGGCCATGATTTGATTGGAGAGTTAATGGAGGGGCCCGATGGGACAGTAATTGTGGATTAGGGAGATTAATAACGTCGAGGGCGATGTGATTAGAGGAAGGTTCTTAATTAATCACAGATTGATTAATTAATTCATTTTTAATGCAGCGGAGGGTTACAGGTCTTAATTGATCGCAGATAGATTAATTAATCTATCTAATTATTATTATTATTATGGTTTATATTTCAAACCTTAGGGTGGGACATTAATATATGGGATTTTAATAATATATATGGGAAAGGGGATGTATTTTCGGGGAGTTAAATATAATAAATTAATGTTAATATGAAATGGAAAGCGGAGATGAGAATGTGCTAACTAAAATGTTTCGAAATATTTTCACATTTTGTGTTCAAACATTATAATTTAGGCTTAGGTGCATTTTGTGGGTTTTGTGAAAAGGGGTTGTGTGTGGGAACAATTACTTTTCCTAAGCAAATAGTGATTTTACTTTGGGAAAAGGGGGTTTTTAAGAAAAATGAATGAATTATGGAGGGGGTGAATGTTGATGAGGGAGTTTTAGCACTTGGAACCTATAAGTCATTGGGTTGAGGGTCTGATCCCTCCAAAAGTCAGATAAATGCTCTAAGCCCCTTTTGTTTAAAGTTTTTTGGTGCCTTGATTGTTATTTGTGGGAAATTAGTGATATTATGGGTAAAAGAAAAATGAGGAAATTAATAACCTGACTTTGTAAATGTCTCTTTTATCCATACTTTCAAAGTAATATGATGATGAAAGTAAATGATATGAGTTTCAAATAGTCATCCATCATACACCATTCTGCAACCATCCATCTACTTACCCATCTACACATCCTACCATTTTTCTACTCTTTATTAGGGTGCACTTAAGCTGGCAAAACCTTATGAAACTTTTATTTTCTTTTACAATGGAAATCTATCTAAGTCTATCCTTATTACATCCAAGAGCTCAGACTAAACTATTGAGCTCCTTTATTTACTCTACCTATCTACTTATTGCCAAGATTAAACAGTTTGGTCACATTTTATTCTCTATCTCTAAGCATGAAAATCAAAACATGGAATAACCAAGATTAAACTATTTGGTTACCATGGATTGTGGCATAAGTAACAAGTTTCACACAATCATTTATACAAAAAGTGAAATAGTAGTAGCATTTTGACTTGCACACTTTCATGGTCTTTTCATTTTTATTTGGGGTCCATTTTCTTTCATTTTTTTGACCTTTTCTTTATTCTTTTTGTCCTTTGATTTTTCTTTTAGGACATACCCTCTTTACATTTTTTTAAATTTTTTGATTCTTTTACAAATATGGAAAACACTTGCAGAAAGCAAAGCTATGTACATATTTCAGAGATAAACTTAGTCAATCATAAATTATGACACCTATTGGTATAGGAACATAACAGAAAGCAAGGAGAAAGTTAAGGATTTTAACATCTGGTTCAACACCTTGTTCAACAGAATCCCAGCCACTGCTAGACCCACTGAAGAGGTGCTCATGGAGTTCTATGTCTCTGCTCTCCCTGTCCCTACAGCGATGTGGGTTAAAAGGAGTATTGTACAAACCAACAAGGTAGTATCAATGAAGTGATGGAAGTTGGAAATGAAATGATCAGCCTCACAGCATGCCACCCTACAACTGGAGAAAGAAAGTCTCTCAGACATCGAAGAAGAATAATGGAAATGATAACAAAGGGGTTGAAACTAAAGGCAAGGACACCACGGATGTGGAATGGTTGCATTGGATCATTAAGAAACTTACAAACATAGTCATTGATATGAGAAGGAATCATGGAGAGAGTACTAGTGGTAAGGGAGGAGATTATAATAACAGAAAACCCTTCAAACCTTTCTACCGGAAGAAAATAGAAGGTGTTCATGGTCATCTTGCATTGCCTACTCCACCTATGAAGGGGCCTTAAACACAAAAGAATTGGCTCTGATTGGATTGCTCCTCAACAAAGAAGAACATATACAGGAGCTCAAACCAGAACAAGGAGATGAGAAGGAATACCAAGTAGAAGAACCCTCAGATGAGGAAACCCAAATTAACGTGCTGTGGGATTTCCATAGTGATGAGAATGACGACGAAGGAGATAACACCGTAGAAATCAACGCTAATGAAATCCACACACGCAGTAAAGGGCCACTTCCAGGTGCAACAAATCCCTTAGACCAAACAAAACAAGATGTTCGCCCTGTGAAAGCATCCACTCCTAGAGTTCCTGTCGAGAATAGTAGGCATGGCAGTTAATCCAAGAATACCCCTATTGCAAGTCACCCAGAGAAAGAAAATGTGTCTCCCACTGCAACGAAGTCTACTCAACATGGTAAACTCCCACTTAAAAATGGAAAGACAGGTATGTTTACTCTACCCTATGATGTTTATAACATTGATTATAATATTGTGGATGATCTCAAGAAGTCTAGGGCCAATATCACATATTTTGACTTGTTAAAATTAATGCAGCAAAGAGATTTGTTGTTGAAAGCTATGAATGAGTGGAACCACAAAACCCCCACCACCTCAAGCACCCAAACAAGGAATCCAATGTCCAAACCTATTAGTACCACTAGTGCAGCACGAATACCATCAGCTATGGAGGTCACGTTATCCAAAATGAACCGAAAACCCCAAGATGTCAACGCAACCATGATAGGGAGGAAATCTAAATCTATGGCTCCACCATTCCTCATTACATTTGAAATTTTCAACATGAACATCCACAATTGCTTGGTAGATTCTGACGCCTCATCCACTGTCATGCCTTATGTTGTCGCTAAAAGACTTCAAGCCATACCTGAAAAAACTGGAACTTGAATCATGCAATTAGGTAGGACAAATGTGACAGTAATTGGAGAGTTGACGGATGTGTTGATTCGGATGGCTGCTAAACCATAGTATACACAGGTCATCGATATAGTGGTATTCGATATACCTGAGGCCTATGGAATGCTGCTTAGTAGGGATTGGTCAACAAAATTGAATGGATACTTCTCGATTGATTGGTCCCATCTCTTGTTGCGTCAGAAGGGAAAGGGTGATATGCTGAGACTCAATAGGGAAAGATACATGAAGTATGCGGTAATGGTTCCAATGAACCTGTCCTTGGGAACTATAGTTTCAATGTTTATACTACAGAAACCTGTTTTGGAAAGTTTCATGCAGAAACCATTGAAGAAACTTTGACACACACATAGTTGGAAATTCCCTCCCATAATCCAACTAATGAGCTATCATGTATTATAGTAGATGATAGGACTAATTTCTTAGATAGTAGTGCAATTGATGTAACATTAGATGCGATATTATGAACACTCTATTTTGATGGTTCTAACTGCCTTGAAGGTGCAGGTGCTGGAAGTATTCTCATTGACCCACAAGGTTACCAACATCTAATGGCCAACCGATTGGAGTTCGCATGCACCAACAACACAGCTAAATATGAAGGCCTACTGCAAGGCCTGAAGAAAGCCATTGGTATGAATGTGAAAGATCTTAAAGTTTTTGGTGACTCATAGATAATTGTAGATCAGGTAAGGAAAAGGATACATTGCAATTCTCCACACCTGATGAGGTACCAGCATGAGGTATGGGATTTAATTGGTAGTTTTGATTCCTTTAGTATTACATACATACCTCGAGGCCAAAACCAAGACGCTGATCTAATGGCTAATATGGCTACTAATCTTTTGCCCGATTTTAGGCTGAAGAAAAATAAATGTTCTATTGAATTGATTTTCAAACCATCCATGCCTAACAACATCTTGAATTGGCAGGTTTTCAAAGATGATGAGCAAATCCTTGAGTTCCTACATTGCAAGAAGACATTCAAGAGTGCAGTCATTGACGAAAAGGAGCATGACAAGCTTATGAGTGAAAGGGAAGATGAGGAAAAGGATCAGCCCAATGTGATTCCAAAATCAGTTGTTAGGATGGAGCATTTGTATGACTTGAATGATAAATTCAAGAAACCTACTAACTGCAAAACACACAGCTCATCCATGAAGTATGAAACGGTCAACCTTGGGACCGAAAAATACCCAAAAAATGTCAATTTGGGCCTGCGGTACTCTTCGCATGAAAGGGATGCATTTTTCAAACTATTTAAAGAATACAAGGATGTCTTTGCATGGACATATGAAGACCTAAAGACCTTTAATACTAGTATTATGCAGCATGTGATCCCTTTGGAAAAGGAGGCCAAGCCCTACCAACAAAATCTGTGTAAGATGCATCCAAGCCTAGAACCATTGGTGAAGAAAGAACTGAACATGATGCCGAATGATAAAATCATATTCCCAGTCAGACACACTTGCTGGGTAGCCAATCTCGTGCCAGTGAGAAACAAAAATGGAGACATCAGGCTGTGTATTGATTTCAGAAACTTGAACAGAGCATCTCAAAAGGATAACTAGCCTGTCCCTTCTATGGAACACATCCTTCAGTTCATTTCTAGGTCTGAAATTTTGTCCCTATTAGATGGGCTTTCAGGATATAATCAGGTACTGGTATCTCATGGGAATCAACTTAAGACAGCTTTAAACACCAAATGGGGCACCTACACATACCGTAAAATGCCTTTTGGGCTCATTAACGCGGGTGCCACATTCCAAAGAGCTATGGACATAGCCTTCCGAGGGTTGATGAATAGATCAGTAGTGGTGTACATGGATGACATCATTGTGTATTCATATCGCAGCAGGGATCACATTTATCACCTGAGGAATATTTTTGAAAGATGTCGAAGGTATGGAATTTCTTTGAATCCTAAGAAGAGCATCTTTGCAGCCACTAAGGGGAAACTACTGGGTCATATCCTTTCTAAAGACGAAATTGTGATTGATCTTGAAAGAATACAAACCATCATGAGAATACAACCCCCTGCCAACAAAAAAGCCATGCAATCTTTCTTCGGGAGGATTAATTTCGTTAGAAAATTTGTCTCAAGCTTCGTCGAAATAGCATGCCCCTTGCAGCTGATGATGAAGAAATATGTTGTGTATAAATGGAGCGATGAAGCCAAGGAAGCGTTTTGGTGAATCAAGGAAGCCATTGCTCAAGCTCCTACACTGGTCAGCTTTGATTTCGATAAAGGATTCTTCTTATACACCTTTGCTTCCAACCTTTCATATGCCACAATTATCACTCAAAAAAGTGACGATGGCAATGAAGTCCCCATTTCCTATATGAGTTCAAATCTCCAAGGAGTAGAACTAAATTACCCAGACGTGGAGAAACAAGGCTATGCAGTTTTCAAGGTTGTTAAACATTTCCGCCCTTAATTATTGAAGGCCAAGACCAAAGTCATCGTGCCCCATCCTATTGTAAGACCCCTCTTCATGCAGAAAGAAATGGGTGAACGAATAGGGAACTGGATAAGAACCCTTCAATATTTTGACCTAGAGATAAAGCCAGCACAGATAGTTCGAGGGCAGTGACTTTGCAAGCTAGCGGCAGAAGCCTTAGCGGACCAAAAGGAGGCATCTGAAGAATCAAGAATGTTGAGCGTGCAATATGCAGAAAGGGAACTTAGGGAGGAGCTCTTATGAAGTAACGAAGCATTGATGTATGAGAAAGAAGTATCATAAACCTTTTTAGACCCTGAGTCGTGGTACTACAACATACACTTCTATCTAGTGCAAGGTTCGTGTCCTAAACACATGGATGCATCACAGAGGAGAGCACTCAGATTGAAATCCAATCTGTATCATTTGGCAACCAGCATCTTATACAAAAAAAATCATGATGGAATTTGGCTACAGAGAAATATGATTCCAACCATGTATTGAAAGAAATGCATGACGGTCTAGCAAGTGGTCACTATGGCAGAGAGACCACTGCTCACAAAATATTGAGAGCCAGATATTATTGGCCCACAATGTTTAGAGAATCGCATGCCTATGCTCGCAAATGCAAGGCATGCTAAACTGCCACAAGATGAGAAAGAAAGCCCGTTGTTCCCCTTAGTCTTGTCATGATTCATTGACTGTTCCAGCAATGGAGTCTAGACGTCATAGACGAGATCACTCCAAACTCCTCACGACAGCACAATTATATACTCACAATGACTGACTAGTTCAGCAGATGGAAAGAAGCCATCCCGCTTTGGAAGGTGAATGAAGATGAGGTAATATAATTCATTGAGAAATTCATTATCAATAGGTATGGCATCCCTGATGCTCTCATTTTTTATAATGCTTCTTACTTTTCATCTCTGAGGCTAACTAATTTTGTCATTGATAAGTCAATCCACATTAAATATGCAGCAAACTATTACCCCCAGGGAAACAAAGTTGCAAAGTCTTCCAATAAGAACCTTATCCGCATAATCTGCAAGACAGTCGCTGATAACCAGAGGAACTGGTACAACACCTTGAAAAATTCCCTTTGGGCCGATAGGGTCACCCCTAAAGTGGCCTTGGGAAACTCTCCATACTTCCTAGTCTATGGACAGGAAGCCATCTTTCCCCCAAATGTTTCCCTTCCATCCTTACAGCTCTCCCAAGCTTCAAGAGGAACCCCTTCAGCCCCGCTTCAAGAGAGGATCGACCAACTGATGAAGCTAGAGGAATTAAGGGATAGAGCTAGATTAAATTCAAAAATCACCAGATGATTGTAAAAAAATGGTTTGATCATCATCTGGTGGGAGATAAAGATTTTCAGGTGGGGGAGTTGGTCCTGAAATGGGACAAGCTGAGTGAGCCAAAGGGTAAACACACAAAATTCCAATACCTATGGCTGGGCCCATTCCAAGTTGTTGAAAATATTGGTCAAGGCACTTATAGGTTGAAAAAGTTACAGGGGGAGACTGAAAATTTCCTTGTTAATGGCTAGTATTTGAAGAGATACTTCCAGTAGGCACCGCATTGGTGGTAGCCTCCTAAGTAGGTTAGAGTTCATTTCATTTTTGTTGTTAGTTTAGTTGTATTTTTGTCCTTTCCTTTGTTTTCTTCCAAGTCTATTCTCCTGTTGTTTTGAATTACATTCCTTTTTAGCCAGCTGATTGTAGTCCTTCAGTCTCATTCAACCTTTCGTATTTTCCCTCATCCACCACTCTCAACCTTTCCCTTCCTCATTAGCTTGCTGAGGATTTTGTTGTTCCTGAATCCATCATTTCCCCGCAAATCAAGCAATCCTTCTATCAGCCCATGAGCACTTGAGAATCAGCAGTGGAATGCAAACTGAAACCCCTCATTGGCATCTATTGGGAACTATGTGAGATATGTTGATAACTTGGACATCTAGAGCATGTAGGAGCATCTTTATAAAACAAAAAATGTGTAACTACAACTAGACTAGCATGGAGGAACGTTGCATTTAAATAAATCCCACTCAGACCTAGCCTATAATTGCTTGTAAGGTTTACAGTCATTCTCCATTGGTCCCATTCACCACACTAAATGGTCCAATACTTGTTACTCACAAGTAAACCTCCTTTCATGGGCTAAGCTCACTATCTCATATCCTATGGAAAATCTAATTGTGCTCTAGTCCTTGTGCCTGAAATTGGAAGGACTTATCTAAAAAGAAATGAAATGTCAAGTCCTTGTTCCAATCTGGAAGGACATGTTGTTTGGGAAGCCAATTAGAGTAAGGACTGTTGCTGGGCTCAGAGTACCAATCAACACAGTAAGCCCAACCTTGCTTAAGCGGTTTAAAAATATGGCATGATCCATGACTGCGCCCCATTCAATCAATAAATATAGCAGTGAAATTCTCATATAAAGTGCAAGAAAAACATGTCTACATCAAGCTCGATGAGCAATAAAGAGCTGAGGTACACACATAAACAGGTATCCTGATGTTCTATTGATATGAAGGTAATTTGGAAATAGAGATAACTAGTTCACCCAGTGGTTCACCATTTGTTGTGGCCCCAACTACCACCCTATTTAAACATGCTCTGATATCATATTTTAAATGACCCCCCTATAAGTCTGATCTATCATATCTCTGAATGATCCTTTTCATCCCAATAATTTTAACTCTATGGAGGGCCCAATCTTCCATTCACAAATGGGTGAAGGCCTTGAAAAAATCCCTCGCTCAAGCCCTTCATTCCTATGTTTATCGAGATTTGTTAAACCCCTCAAAACCCTCATTGCATTATTATTCCCATTACAATGCCTTATAGCAAAAACCTGCCATCGCATCATTGTCCCGTTAAAATCCATTTACAAAGGAAACCCTTCGTAAAATACATAAACCATCCCCTCTCGCTTATCGCACTCAATATGGGAACACAACACATGCCATAAGGGCTGGACCTGAAGGCATCATAAGCCACAATATCGCAATCGGCCTAAGTCCAGGGTTTATATATATGGCATGCCCTGGATTATGGACCTAATGGTTTTATTAACTCAAATGTATGCATTTTGGGTTCAGAGCCCATCACAAATCGCTATTGGCCCAGCCCCAAAGCCATGGGTATAAACAGTGTACCCCTAGTCTCTTGACCCACCAGCCCTACGAACTGCATTGTATATATTGTCGGGTCCAGCCCCAATCACATATCACATATCAGCAGAGCCTCGAGCCTTATACATATTATGCGCAGTGATATAGCAGACTCTCCGACCTATCAAATACGATTATAATATATATATATATATAATAATAATATATATATATATATATATATATTAATATATATATATATATATATAATATATTATATATATATATATATATTCGGGTTCGAAGCCCTATCGCACATTACATATCGGCGGAGCCCTGGGCCTTATACATATTACGCACAGCGATATAGCAGACCCACCAACCTATCAAATACGATATATATATTTTTGGGTTTGAAGTCCTATCGCACATCGCGATCAGTGGAGCCCTAGGCTTGTGCATATTGCGATATGCAATAGGCCGGACTCGATGATATTTATAGGCTCTAGCATATAATATTTGAGGTCCGGCTTAGGCGATTAACTCGAGTTTTCCTGTGTATTTCTTTGTTTTCAAAATGTTATGAAATTATATTGGGATTAGGTTTTTAGTGTAAAGGGCAAGCCTATGGACTCCCAATAGTACAATTGCGCATCGGGGTAGTCGAAGGCATGGGTCCTGCGACCTGAGAGGGGGGCGATACCTGATTGTGATGAAAGGAAGTCCTCGAAAACTATGCCAAGCCTATGCTTTGAGCAGGAAATTGTATGTTGACTGTGTTTTATGCATAGATCCTTTTCACACTTGTTCCCACAGTTATAAAAGTTAATGGAAGCAATGTTTGTGTTTCTTGTGAATATCTTTGTTATATCGCTCACAATTATGAAGCTAATGATATCTATCTCTATAGTTGAGAAGTAAAGGACATAGGAGGGGATACGAAGAGCCATCAATGCAGAAGGATTGCATTTAAGGGTCTGACTGCAAGCGTTTCGGGTTGAGAGCCCACGCGTTTCCTGTGCATTCCGTAAGCAGAGTTGTCCCGGTCTTCATTATGGGGAGGCAACACACAGTCACCCTTTTTCCAACATCTGTTCTCTTCCTCAGGTTAGGAATGGATCTGGCCGTTATGCTTTCTATCTACCAACGATCACGTTGATGGTCCTACCTCCGTGTACTCAATTTGCATGTCTGAAATAGTGGGGAGATGAAGAGGTAGGGTAGACCTAGAGTTAGGGTTGTGTACATAAATATTACCTCCGAAGAGGAGAGAGGGTTTTTTATTTTCGAGAAGAACAATGTTGCTTTATTGTGAATGAGGAGCACTGTTTTTTAGGGAAGAAGGATCCATTAGTTTAAGACTCTTTGTATTGTTTTGGATCAGAGTGTCATTACTAGCATGAATGTAAATGTGATTTATATTTATGCATATTGATGACTTGCAGTTCACTATTAGTCTTGTTAAATTGAATGTGACTCAGTTTCATGGTTAATTTGTGAATGGTCTCTGATTTGAAACTAAATTAAAAATCAATTGCAGTTTTAATTCCATAGAAGAATGTGGATTCCTATATGAGTGGTTGGATTGCAATTTAGCTTTAATATAGTCTTGTCCAACTATGAATTCAATGATTGATTCATTTGGGCTTGAATCTATGCATGATGTTTAACCTTCTTTATCACGCTCCTGCTAAACATATATATGATGTTTAAACCTCTGTATCATGCTTTCGCAGGATAGATTAGAGTAGTTAGAAGTATTATAGATAGGATTTAATATATAGAGGTTAGTTGTTTCATTTTGTTGATTTAATTGAAGTCTTCCTCCCAGAAGCAATATTTCGACATGTTCAAGCGGCTTACGGGATCCCTTAAAACCCGTCGGAGCTAGCCAACCCAAACGAAAGCAGGTCTAATTAGGGCTTGTGATCAGGTTAGTTCCCCTTGTTGGCATAGTGCACATTATCCATGTCAACAAATTGGCACTAGAAGGAGGGCATGAACCAGCCAATCCAGCTTTTCAAGATTTCATATATAAGTGCCACACATGGATTGAAAAGGATTAATCTATGGATTGTAAAGGTCAGTGGGATCCTGCCACACATTTGAAAGGGCCTCATTTTGAAGAAACAGAGACCCCTTTAAGATGTTTCCAGGTCACCCAAGGAAGAAAGACTATGGGAGTATCCTATCACTCATGAACAACCAGCTAGAACAGTTACTTAGGATTACGCTCGTTCCCTCTGTCAGCTTCCCATCTTTCACTCTTTACCTCTAGCAACTAAGAGAAAGCCAAGGATCTTTATCCTCAGTGAAGATACATGAGAAACCACTTCTCTTGAAGATATTATGCTATAATCCTTGCAAAGTATCGACACCCCTTGGGAAGAAATTCCTGAGAATTCCCATTCTAAAGGTAACTCCTCGCTTGATTTTGAGAATCATAGTGGAGAAGTCTTCGACCAAAACTTCCCTAACCACAATATGACCAACATTCCTCCTCCGGGTGGGAATCAATCCCCACCTCCTCCAAGAGCACTCCCTCCCTGGCTTGCACAGGATGTTGTACCGGTACCTAGGCAGCGACATCCCTTACCCAAAAATACAGAAAGAGTGTTACCCAATTTTGACCCTGAGCGGGAAGATACCGCTGATAACCATATTCGCTCTTTCTTCCTATCCTTGTGTAGGTTGGGGGTCACCGATGAAGATGTGGTGTGCTACTTATTCTCTCTTACTTTGACCAGTGCAGCCTCCACATGGTATTTTAGCTTGACAATAGGGTCAATCACCTCTTGGGATGCTTTTCAACATGCCTTTTTGGACAAGTTTGGTGATGACAAAACTCCTGTGGCCTTAGTTTTAGAATTATCCCATCTAAAAATGGAAATCAAGGAGAAAGTTAAGCATTTTAACATCCAGTTCAACACCTTGTTCAACAGAATCCCAGTCACTGCTAGACCCACTGAAGAGGTGCTCATGGAGTTCTATGTCTCTGCTCTCCCTATCCCTACAGTGATGTGGGTTAAAAGGAGTAATGTACAAACCTTACAAGGTGCTATCGATGAAGCGGTGAAATTTGAAAATGAAATGATCAGCCTCACAGCATGCCACCCTACAAATGGAGAAAAGAAAGTCTCTCAGACATCGAAGAAGAATAATAGAAATGATAACAAAGGGGCTGAAACTAAAGGCAAGGACACCACGGATGTGGAAGGGTTGCATCAGATCATTAAGAAACTTATGAACACAGTCATTGATATGAGAAGGAATCATGGAGAGAGTACTAGTGGTAAGGGAGGAGATTATAATAACAAAAAACCCTTCAAACCTTTCTATCGAAAGAAAATAGAAGGTTGTCATGGTCAGCTTGCATTCCCTACTCCACCTAATGAAGGGGCCTTAAACACAGAAGAATTGGTTCTGATTGGATCGCTCCTCAACAAAAAAGAACCTATACAGGAGCTCAAACCCGAATAAGGAGATGAGGAGGAATACCAAGTAGAAGAACCCTTAGATGAGGAAACCCAAATTAACATGTTGTGGGATTCCTATAGTGATGAGAATGATGACGAGGGAGATAACACCGCAGAAATCAACGCTAATAAAATCCACACGCACATTAAAGGGCTACTTCTAGGTGAAACAAAGCCCTT
>APFE030204478.1:73976-97088 GCA_000404065.3 Pinus taeda
TTTAAATAAATAAATTATTATTTTATTTTATTTTTTATCTTTTATCGAGTTTAACTTATTTCCACAAATAAAATAATAAATAGTAAGAATAATAGTAACAGTAAGAATAATAATAATTTAACAGGGTCCTTGGGTCAAAAATTAGTCATTAATCTTTTTTAGCTGTTGGAATCTCTCCTCGAACTATTTAACATGCTAGACTAGATCTGTCTCTTCAACTTGTCCTGACGATGAACCACACTAGTTGGTTCGAAACGCATTGATAAAGGTCTTTCTTTATGTGGTTTACGCCGAAATTCTTCTTATAATTTTTTAGTTGTTTAGGAAAACGAGCAGCAGACCTTTTCTCCTTCATCCAGACTCAGTTTTCAGTGAAATGAATTGCATTGCAATCGCCTTGATGAGATGAACACAACAATATTGGTTTCGAGCCAATTTGAAAACTTTTGATTTTGAGCTAAACACTGAGCACTTGATCATTCCTCCCTACTAGAAGCCTTTTGGACCCCAAAAGATTGTTGTTATCTAACAAGTAGGTGAGGGTACAACCCCCTCACCTTTCCAAGCACAATCCAATTGGATTTTGACAAATTTGTTTCTTGAGCTCCTCTCTATGTAAATCAACATAAACTTGCCTTGAGGACCGTGTTCTTCTGTCACAGATGGCGCCTTTTTGAAACTGATTCAGAAATTATGTAGGAATGCATTCAAAATGTGAAATCTGAACATTCTCTTCTTGTTCAACAACTTGAAGCCTATTTTTGCAAAATTGACACCAGCGTGCACCATCGACTTGAAACCTGTGATTGACATAATACATGTACTTGTCTTTGCCCTTTTCAAGCTGATCTTGCACTATTTGTTGTACCATTTTCAGCCATTCATAGAAACTCATGGTCTTGTCCATTTTGCCATCAAAAGCAACATCCTTCTTACCAAGACGACATAAAAAAATATAATGCAAATGAATGACAAATTTCACTACTTGGTTTACATGACTCAAGCCTGATTGTACATCTTGAAAGTATGAAATTTCATGAACATAACTTTCATGTAAAACATAATGACACATGTATACAACAATTACATAACCAATAGGCCTAAAAGGAATAACAATGAACTTGCTTCTTATACCTCTTTTGTACCTTCGAACCAAGTGAAATTTTTGACAAGTATCCATCCAATGAAAGTGCATGGATCGCTGCAACTTAATCTTTACACCGTGGAAATATTCTGAATGATATAAGATGGTTAAGTTCCTTGCATAAAACTAAAACTCTAATGAACCTTTCAAGTTTGAAAGAGCATACAAAAGAACTGAATTGATCTTTTGGTTTGAAGTAACAAATGCCTCTTGCTATTTGCCTCCCCACTGGAAGACTTTGCACACACATGGTAATGCATGCCAAGGAGCTTCAAAAGAAGAAATGTCAACAATAACTCTCCTCCAACATTGGGCTCCTCCCAACAAACCTCTTATCAAAATGATGATCTTGGGCATTGACCAATCAACAATGGCATCCAACTTGGAGAGACTTGCCTTCAACGTACCTCCTCCAATATCATGGCCCAAATGCATCAAAGAAGTGAAACCCAACTTGTCCTTTGATATCTTCAAAACATCAAACAATTTTCCTTCATAGATGACATGTGCATAAGAACACTTTCTAAACATGTTTATGTCACCCAAGTGGACAATTTCTTCAAAAAATGACTCTTTTTTGCCATAATTCAAATACATGTATGTAATAAAAGTGTTGCGAAGAAAATTCAACATTAAAATCCATACAAATAATTCTTGTTTGGCGTTATGTATATTATTGCACTGACCACTTTTTACAACTTTTCTTTGGAAAAAACTACTCTTTATGTCATCTTCCTTGAAATGCTTACCATTTCTCTTTGGAACCATAACCATCAGTGCACAACATGGCGTAAGGGATCATTGGATGAGCCCATTTTTCAACAAAAAATTGCATTGCATTGGTGTCTCTACACTTTTCAATTTTCTCAACCCTTGCATGCTAATATCACAAAGAGAAAACTCTTGCTGAAAAGATATTTCATGTGAAGTTTCTTTCTCCTTGAAGGACGATTCTTTCACAACCTGAAATACTTCATCACTCTGATGAACTGAACCAACCAATTCAGAATTAAAACGTGCATTACATGCAATGACCTTTTCATAAACAATATCATCATTTGGCTTGAATTGAGAAGTACCAAACTTTACTTGAATTCACTAGTCTTTTTGCCTGCCTTGCATTAACAACTAATATGTTTTTCATTTTACGATGGGCTCTCACTATATACTCCACACCATCCTTGAACAAGTGATACTTGTTTTCATGGTGGTAAAAGACTACTTTCTGGTTATACAAACATGGACTACCCAACACCACACCTGAAATATCAAGTGGTACCACATCTAACTCTACTTTGTCAACAAAATTTGCAGTGATTACAAACTTAACAAATATTTTCTTGTAACCTGTAAACTAGTGTCTCTTGTTATCCATCCCAAAGGGTATGGTTTATGGTGAGGTATAGTTTCAATATTCAATCTGTTGACTAAGTCTTTAGAGATTAGACTCGCTTGTGACCCACTATTGAAGGGTGTGTCAATCTTGGTGTGTTTACATATGACCCTAACATGAAATAATTCAATTCGTCTCTTTTCATCTGGAGTAGTAGTAGTGTTACAGTTTTGTGAACTAGTGCTTGCAATATCTTATTTTCCTTTGATTCCCATGATAGTGATTTTGTTTTCATCACCTGATTTAGAACCTAAATATTCTTAAGTGATAGCAATGGTTTTCTATTTCTCTTTATTGTTGAACTTATTTTGTCTCATTTCTAGATGGAGTTTCCAGCAATGATCCTCATTATGTCCCTCTTTTGAACAATGTTTACAGATAAATTTCTCCCCTTATTTCTTCACACTTGCATTTTTATTCCCTTTCTATTTTCCTCCTTTCTCTTTCTCCTTACACTTAGGTGGCTTTGTAATACTACTCCCTTCATAAGTGTTCTTTCCTCTAGATTCAATATGCGTGGCTTGCACACATATTTCATCCAAATTAGTTGGATTGAACATAAGAATAGTGTGTTTAAGATAGGAATGTAAACCCCAAATATATTTTAGCAGTGTATCTTGGGAATTCAAATTCACTCCTAATAACAAAGCCCTTTTCCTAAAATCCTGTGTATAATCTTGGATTGTTTGGACTTGAAGCTGCGTAAAATTCTACCAAATCATAATGGCTTTTTGGATATAGGCTAAAGGATACAACTATATTTTAATTACAGAAACAAATCCAACCCAATTGATGGATATCTTACCATGGATTCTCATTTCCTCTTGAGTCTTTGCTTCCTACCAAACTAATGCAGCTCCTTCTAGCCTCAATGAAGCCAACTGGATCTTTATGTTGTCTTCTTGAAGGTTCTGAATTCTGCAGTATACCTCCAACAGTCAAATCCAATTGTCCAAATTTTTTGCATTCACCTCTCCATTGTACATGGGAAGTTTGAATTTTATGTCCAATTTCAGTAACGGAGTCTTTCCTTTTGGGGTTTTGGAATGTGTAGAATTCCTGCAGAAACTCCGATAGATCTAGAACTCTAGTTAAATTAACCACAAGTAATTTGTTGATATTCAAGAGAGGAGAGAAAGAATTTGCTCCATAAAATAAATGTATTAAATTAATGAACAAATGTAATACATGAGAAACCAAACTTCTAATCCCAAAGGGAGGTGGTTATATAGAAATTGCTGAATCTAGAAAACTAGGAAAAAACTAGAAAAGGCTAAGAAAAGCTAAAGGGAGGCCTAAAATAGCAACAATGACTCAAGACAACCTATGCCAAATATCATCCACGAGGAAAGCATGAGGAGGGGTGAATTTCCCAAGGAAGGCAACTTTAAAACATGCTAAAATGGTCTGGGGGACCAAATCCCTTGATTTAAGGGGGAATCTTCATGTGGGGCGTCAATCCTCAAATAACTCAAGTGGTTGAGGTGTGTTTAGGTGTGAACATGCATTAGATGTCTAAATGGTTTAGGAAAGTGGTTGGACCAATATTTCCATAATATGAAGCCTTTAAAGGCAAAAAACAAGGGAAAGTTGGTCCACTGAGCTAGTTTACCAAAAGCCAAGTGTGAACATGATTTTTAGTGCGGATACTTACGCCAAAAAATAAATGTAGATGTTGGGATTATATTCCAACACCCCCCTTCATCCTAACTCACTTATTAAACTGAGTGCCAACCAAGATGCATGTTAGGTACTCAGGTACATTAAATAAAAGATTCTCATAAAATGAAGAAAGAGGGAAAATCTCGTGGGAAACCCAACCCCCCCCCCAAAAAGAAAAAAGGGCTAAGTGGCCAGAAGGACTTACTCAGCTATCTCCACCACTCTAAGCATAGCTCTCAGTTCTGAAAATTTATTTTCAGTGAAAGACTTGGTGAAGATGTCTACAACTTGTTACTCAGTGGGGCAGTATTGCAGTGATATGAATCGATCACGGATCAACTCGCGGATGTAATGCATGTGAATCTTGATGTGCTTGGTCCTCTGCCTCTAAACTGGATCAATTAATATCTAAAGGGACCCCTGATTATCACAAAATATGATAGTTGAAAGTGGATATTGAATACCAAACTCAGAGGGAAGCCCCTGCAACCAAACAGCCTGTGTAGCTGCATTCACTACATCTCTGTACTCTGCCTTGGTTGTAGATAAAGCAATCGTGGATTACTTCTTACTAGACCAGCATAAAGGCCCTAAACTAAAGTTGAAAACATAATTAGAGGTGGAAATGCGGTCTGTACCATCACCAACCCAATCAGAATCTGTGTACCCAATCAGTGAAAGTGGGCAATTTGCAGCATAAAAGATACCAAAACTGGAAGTACCTTTCACATATCTAAGGATTCTCTTTGTAGATTTCTAGTGAAGCTCATGGGGCTCCTGCATATATTTGGAACAAACTACTACTCCAAAAGATATATCAGGTCGGGTGTGAGTAAGATACAACAAACTCCCAACCAACTATCGATACAGTGTACTATCCACCAAAGGTGTAGTACCCGCATCCTCAAATTTGATCCCCAAAAGAAAGGGAGATGTTGCTGGATTGCATTCTGTCATCTGAAAGTGGAGAAGTATATATGATGCATACTTAGATTGTGCCATCTTGATCCATGAAGTAGACTAAGAAACTTCAAGACCAAGAAAGTAGTGCAACAGTCCCAAATTTGTCATGGAAAATCGATTGTGCAATGTTGATTTTGCCGAATCAATAGCTGAGGTAAGGTTCCCTGTCATCAGTAAATCATATACATAAAGTACTATAAAAAAAATGGAATCATCATGTTGCAACAAATAAACATTCAGATCAGATTTGCATCGAATGAATCCAATGGAAAGCAGGAAAGAATCCATATTTGCATACCAGGATTTGGGAGCCTGTTTTAGGCCATACAAAGATTTCTTTAATCTACAAATGAGGGAAGAGTTTTGAATGCATACCTGTAGCTGCTCCGTATATATCTCCTCCTTGAGATCTCCATGAAGAAATGCACTCTTCACATCCATGTGATGAACTTCCCATCTACGAGAAGCAGCAATGGCTAAAACTAGTCAAATGGAGTCCATTTTTGCAACAGGTGTAAATGTCTCTGTGTAGTCTATGCCATCTACGTGTGAGTATCATTTTGTAACAAGTTGAGCATTGTACTTGTTGATCTCACCATCTACAACAATCTTTGTTCGATAGATCTGTTATCACTCAGATTTTCCTTAGAAGTTATTCAAAAGAAGGCAAGGATCTGAGGTAACCACAAACAAACTTTTAGACTTAGGTGCTAACCCACCTAGTCCAAAGAGGGCTCTCTCTTTATGATTTAGCTATGTTTGAAAAGTTTTTAGGCTAGTATTAATGTTCAAGGAGGTTGTTTTGTTTGAGAGTGGTAGATTTCTGAAACAAATGGGAAAACTAGGCTTTTAGGCCATTGGGCTATGGAGTCAAACATGGATCATTCACTAGAATAAGTCAAATTGTTGAGGTATGAGTTCAACAAGCAGGATAATAGAGTAAAAACAAATTTGGGGATTGAATGGGTGATATTTATGCTCAAAACTAGAGGGCAATCAAGAATCCTCAAGTTAAGATAAGAAAGAAGAAAGGAAGATAGGTCAACTAGCAGAGGGCAATTAAGAATCCTATACCAGGGACTTATTAGAGAAAAACTATAGGGATAGCGGAGAAATTAAAAATTCCTTTATCAAAATAGTTTAGGAAAAAACATGTAAATGGTAGACTGTTGATAGCAGAGAGAAATAAAGCTAATTCTGATATACTTTGACTATTTCACCATTTAGATTTCAGATGCATGAAACATTGAAACATATTGAAAACACATAAATCACAAGGATAGAATACTTATTTGCAATTATACTGCACGAGAATCTAATGAAATGTCCTCAACTTTCATTCCTTTTCCAACAAAAATCTAGATTTGATTACAACAACTTTCTTAACTTAACATCATAGACTTACAGAAATGTTATAGAATCCACCCTCAATACTTTGAATGGAGAAGTATTTATACAAAAATTACATCAAAATATCTCATAACTATATGATATTTATTCTAGGAACTACAAAATATCTTTTACAAAAATATAGAGACAGATGTAAAACTGATTGTTGCTATCCCTTTATTCATGGAAGAGCTGGAGGTTGAAACTCAAATTTGCCTCTTGTTGTTAATTTGGTAATTGTGTGTTGAATTCTTGCTTACGTTTCCCTATTGATACTCTTTACCTGTTCCTGATACTCTTTACCTGTTTACCAGACTTTACCTCAGTGAATATTCTCCTTTTACCTCAGACTTACCATAGTAAATCATAGGATTACGAGCATATCGGTCCACCATTCTTCATTGGGTATCCTCATCCTGATCAATTTTCTGTATATTTCATCAGCCTCAATGTGCTTTGCAAAATTAGGTTGAGCTGTGAACAAATGTTTCACTTCATGCTCAATATAGAAAAGATTTTCTAACCCATCATACAACACTTTTCCTATGGGTAGTGCTTTCACTGTTGAAGAGATGGCTTGACTTCTAGCTTGCTTGTGTAGTATTTCAATGTAGTCATCGTGTTTCATTAGCTTGTCATTTATGACCAATAAGTTTGGAAGTCCTTTATCTCTTAGAATGTTGTAGTTTACCATAAACTCATCTATGTCTTCTTAGATACTTTGACATCTTCTTTCCAGGTTAAGAATTAAGTTCTTTTTGGTCAAAACTCTCTTAATTTCAAAGATCATACTAGTCTGATCTTCTATATCCTTTTGTTCCAGTTCCCTGCTTTGGCTATTCAAGAAGTTGAATAGTTGGATTTCCTCTTTAGGTTTCTCCCCCAATTCTTCTCTAGTCTTTTGTATAGCCTTTGTAGCTAGTTTCAATAAATCAATATGTTCAATGATGATTTGAATAGAAGACCAAACATCATTAATGGAATTAATGATATTGGTCCATAAAATCTCTCTGATATCTTTTAAGGGTTTTTCAAATGTTAGGTCCTTCACTAATGTTTTTATTCTATTAGTCATCCTTCTATTCTTTCTTTCTTCTTCAGTGTAGTTAATCTGTGACATCTCATAATTGTGCTCCAAGCTAGTAACTATTTCTTTTAATTTTTGTATCACAGTTGCTTGGATTTTCATTTCCTCCCTGGACTTGATTAAGTCCTTTGTTTGCTTTGTTGAAATTGCTATTGCTTCTGATGTACCTATTGTTTATGTTACTGGAAGAGCTGTTGTTAGGGGAATGTTGGGTGCCAAAGCTGCTGCAATAGTGGATGGCACTGTTGTAGAAACTATGGGTACTACAGTCTGAGGCATGGTGGTCAACTCACCTTGTTTAGATTGCAAATCTTTTTCCAAGTCTTGCTCTGTTTCTTTCAGTTGTTCATTCAACTTAACGACTAATTCCATAAGTTCCTCCTCATTTTGTTTCTCAATGACTTCTGCAATTTGTGGATGTATGAGGGGAGGAAGTTTGATATGTTTCCTGAGTGCAATAATGTCTTCGTTCTTCTTCTTTATCAAACTCTCAGCTGCTTTAACATCTTTGGGATTGTGACCCAACTTAATCACTAGGTCTTCTAATGACTTTATCCTAGTGTCGTTAGCCCGAGAAGAGGCTTTTTCCAACTGCAACTATGTTGTAGTGTTACTTAGAGAATTCTATAACTGATGTGCAATCATGGCTTTACTGGTCAAAATGGAATAGACCATCTCACCCATTTGCTTATGGAGCTCAATCTGATCAATTGGGTGAATGTCTCTAGCAAAAACTTCAAAATTTGTTTTCAAATAATCAGCCATAGACTTTGGCTATTGTACTGTTGGCTTCAAAAAGCTCATTTGCATTTTCCCCTCTTTGATGTTAAAGGCTGACATCGACCTTGGCTGATTTGTAGGAGCCCTTTTCAGATATCTGGCATAAGTTTGAGCTTTGAGCTACTCATACCTAGCCTTAATTTCCTTGTACTTTTCTTTCAAATCCTAGCTCTGTTCTGAAACTATCCTCAATGATGATAATTCTACACTTTGTTGCCTGCTTAATTCCTATGTTTGAGAGGTGGATGGTGCCTTTCCTACTACGGTTGTTTGTACTATGTCACTTCTCCTAGTTGTTGTCTCACTCTCTGTTTATTCATATTCTTGCGCAGATAGAGGATTCAATCTCTGCCTTTTCACATATACTTGGTCCAATGTTACTGTAGAGGGACTAGCCTCACTCCTGTTTCTTTTTTGAATTCTCTACTCATTAAGAGGAGTCTGCAATACCGGAGGATTGCCCATATTTGTATTGGTCTGGGTCACTTCCTTGGAAATGCTCTATGATCTTGAATCTTTTCTCTGTTCTGAAGTCTCTGATTGTCCTGATGTCTGTGCACTATGCTCCTGTGTTAGTTCCTATGAAGATTCTCTAGGCACTTGTACAAAGGAATCCAGATCAAGTTGTCTTTCCAAATGTTTCATAACATTTTCTACTTCAACTTGTGTACTATCTTGTTTTATAAGTGTTCCCTCCACCCACTCATTTTGATTTACATACTGTTCTATCTCTGGAAATATATGATGGAAGTAGGGGGATAGCTTATGCTTTTGCCTTCTTTCGTAGATGAAGCTGTGAGGATCATAAGGCCAAATAAAACTCTTTTTCAAATGCATTCTCTCAAGGATTTCCTCTGCCTCTTTCCCTGCTCTTCTATTATTGCAAACAAATGGGCCTAAGTGATCCTTTATCCTTAACTGAGATTTATTCTTGGCTTTCATAAAGTGGATTTGATCATAATTGATCATTTGCTTGTAGTACTCCAGGGCAAACAGACTCATAGGGACATATTTAGGCAGTTTGAAGGGAGGCAGCTCACACCCATAAATCTTGATCTCAGTATGGTTCTGGTACAAGTACCAGTCCCCAACCTTGTACTGTTTTGATAATTGAAGAATTCTCTTAATATCATCACTGATTCTAGGAGGGGGACTTCCTATCAACATAGTAGTTACTCGATGCACAAATTTATCAATAAAATGTGTATAAGGATGAGGAGAAGAAGGAGAATATTAAAAAATGGAAGTCCATAAGATGACTGACCTAGGGTTCCTTATAGTGTCAAGATTTTGTACAGAGAAAGGGAATTTGTCAGCTTAGTAATAAAGGAAAATATGATACAGGACTGAAGAATATTTGAATACCCTCTCATTCTCTAATATCATGAACTGGTCATGCATCTTGTTAGCAATGAATGCAGCATAGTTATATTTGCATGCAGGAGATTGGCCTAGGGTAAAAATAGTCATGTAGGCAAAGGTAATTTCATCTACATACTCACTAGTGGTGAAACCCATAATGCAAGCAAACATGGTGACAATATCCCTGCCCGGACTGGTAAAGGCACATGTCATGTAGGGAGGGGGGTCTTTTGATCTTTATTATTCTTTAATGAAAATTTGATTGACTTGGTTGATTTTAGAACTGGACAACCTTGAAGATTTATCAAGTAAACCAACAATTGAAAGGGGAGTGAGGTTCTGGCAAGGCTGTAATTACAACATTTCATTTATGGATTCAGCTGTAATGGTGAAAAGAACATCCTGGTTAGGGTATATTATAGCTCTCAGATTGGGGGTTTAGTTTGCATGGCGTTGGTGGAAAATGTATGGGAAGATATGGACAGTGGGGAACTGATATTTGGGGAGGTTGGACTGCCAAAGGCCTATTTTATCGGCATTGTTCAGATAATTGTCTCGATACCTACAGTATAGTTTCAAGGGGGTTTCATCAAAATTCAGGTCCTTAATTTGAAAATATTTATCGGCCAAGGGAGGGTAGTCCAAATCCCTATGGGGAGTAGTGATTGGTGCAACATTCAGGACGACAGGAGTTTCCATCCTTGGTTCTTATGTATTCAAGGAAGAAAGTTGGGGTTTCCAAGGAATTCAGATGAAACAGGTGCTTGGGGAAGCCTTGGGGCTAAGAAACAACTTAATTGTTACTTAATTACTTGAGTTTGGAGCAATTTAGTGGGAGTTCAGTATAAAAATAGGGTTTCTGAGAAGGAAATGTGGTAAATACCTTTTTTTGGTTGACTGTCGGGACAAATGGCTATAATGAAGGCTTTGATGGGTGCGCACAGTAGTCCGCAGTGGTTTGGAGTTCAGCAACTGATGATGGTTGATGGTTGAAAGTCAGTTGCTGGACTGGACGTACTCTATGCGTGCATGGAAGGCAGAAGTCGCTTTCTAGGTAAAAAATGGAAAACAATGCATATTTTTGTTTTTATGCACAAAGTCAATGGATTTTTGTGGGTGAATGCAAATGACAGTTGGTTTTAACTACCCAATGGGACACTTTTTCGTTTAGTATAGGCACGAAGCGTGAGCGGTAATGGTTTTCATCACACAGCTTTTGGGAGGTTGGCGGTTTTGGCGGAGGGTCGCGCGATGCCAAAGACTGGCTGGCACGTAGCATTGGCGAAAAGTCAAAAACGCTTGTATCATAAGGTTATCATTTGACCAAAAAGCCCGCGCGATATGAGCAAGATTCGTCAGATGAGGGAGGGAAAATCGAACAGCAGTCAGTGGCAAAAAGTGTTAGGGAGTTAATGGAGGGGCCCGGTTATAATTAAAATGACTTTAATTACATTAGGGGTGATATAATTGGCGGAGAGGCTTTTAACTAATCCAGGTGATTAATTACTCCATTTTTAATGCAAAGGGGGTTTGGTTTTTAAGTAATCATGGTTCGATTAATTAATCTGACTCAATTAACTTTTATTATGGTTTATTTTGTAAACCATGGGGCGGGATATTGATTTTTTATGGGGTTTTATTAATAATACGGGAAAGAGTAAAAATGTTTTGGGAGTTAAATAATAATAAGAATTAGGATTTAATATGATTTATGGAAAAAGAAAATGTGTTAAGTACATGTTTTTGAAAATATATTCATCATCCAACATTATGACTTAGGCTAAAATGTGTTTGGGGGGTTTTTATAAAGAACCTTTATTTTTCTTAAGTAAAATAGTGATTTTACTTAGGAAAAGCATTTGAAGGAGATGAGTGATTTATGGAAGGAGTGAATTTTGATGAAGGGGCTTTAGCACTTAGGCCTTGCAAGTTATTGGGTTGAGGGTCTCGTCCCTCTAGAATTCAGAGAAATGCTCTGAGCCCCTTTAACTTCCAGGTTGTTGCTACCTTTAGTAATTATGGGAAGTTAGTAAGATTTAGGGAAAAATGAGTGAGGAGGTTAATTAGTTTGAATTTTGTCTCTGATGTAAATGTCTTCATTGTCATCCATACTTTGTCAAAGCGATGAAAGCAAAAGATTTGATCTTTTAACTTAAGCATTCATCATACATAATTCTGCAACCAATCATCTACTTACCCACCTACACATCCTACCATCTTTTCTTCTTTTATTAGGGTGCACTTAAATTGGAAAACCCTTATCAAACTTTTCTTTTCTTTTACAATGGAAATCTATCTAAGTCTAACCTTATTACATCCAAGGGCTTAGGTTAAACTGTTGAGCTCATTTTATTCACTCTACCTATCTACTTATCTCCCAAGATTAAACAGTTTGGTTAGATTTTATTCTCTATATCTATAAACATGGAATTCAAAACATGGAATAACCAATATTAAACTATTTGGTTACCATGGATTGTGGCATAAGTAACAAGTTGGACAAAATATTTTATATAAAAAGTGAAATAGCAGTGGCATTTGGACTTGCACACTTTCATGGTCTTTTTTCTTTTTCTTGGGGTTCATTTTTTTTTTCATTTTTTGACCTTTTCTTTATTCTTTTTGCGCTTTGATTTTTCTTTTAGGGCATACCCTCTTTACATTTTTTTATTTTTTTATTTTTTACAAATATGGAAAACATTTGCAACAAGCAAAGGTATGTACATATTTCAGAGCTAAACCAAGTCAATCATGACATATGACAGCTATTGGTATAGGAACATAATAGTGGCTCCACTTGGGGATGACTTTCCCTGGTGGAAATTCAATAATAGTAGATCAATGGCCTTCTGAAAGACTATGATTTTACTCTGCAATTTCTTTTTCCCTGCTACTTTATTGGTATGTATGGCAGTAATATTTCTGAAGCTCAGGGCCTTCTCTTCGGGCTTCAACTTCAAACTTTTACCATCCAATCAACACTTAACATTATGAAGGATATAGTATGTACAATTGAACTTGTAAAATTAGTAAATTGGGTCAATGAAGTGCTTTAACATTCGACCATTGACTGGTCCTCCTTCAATTTCTACACCATTCAATTCTTTAAGGAAATATGAATTATTTCCTCTGAAGGCATATATAATGTATGGACCTTTCCATAGGAATTCAAACTTCCCATGTTTCCCTTTGTCCTCTCTTCTTGAATCCCACTTTAACACTTTGTCTCCTAGATAAAAGTCTTTTGCTTTGGTCCTTTTGTCAAAGATTTTCTTAAGTTTTTCTTGCAGTACTTGGGCTCTGTTGTATACTTCCTCCCTGGTTTTATGTAAATGGATAGTCTGGTTAATTCTCCTCTGTATATCATTTGGTTCCACTTGGGCTTCCTGAAGTAAATTCATGACTGGACTCCTAAAGATGAGGGGAAAACTGCCTCCATTCCATACACTAGCTCATAGGGAATAGTTCCAATGGACTTCTTAGTAGTAAGCCTATCTGCCCACAAAGCATTGGTTAATTTCTTGTTCCAATTTTTCTTATTGTCTTCCAATATTTTTTTGATGATATTCATTATAATTTTATTGGAAGATTCTGCAATTCCATTCCCTTAAGGATAGTAAGTTGTGGAATGACCAAGTGTTATATGATACTTGTGATAGAAATCAACCATTTTCTTTGACTTGAAGGCTGCAGCATTATCTGTGATAATTTTGTCCGGACAACCGAACCTAGGCAACATATTAGCCTCTAGAAAACCTATTATTATAGTATCAGTGGCCTGTCTAGAGGGAATAGCTTCTATCCATTTGGTGAAGTAATCAATTGCAGTGAGGATCCATTTATGCTGAGAAAAAGAGGGTGGATGGATTTTTCTAATGAAGTCAAGACCCCATTGTTGAAAAGGTTTTTCTATGGAAATAGGTTTCAAAGGAAAGGGTAAGAGTTTTCTTTTTCCTTCAAAGATCTGACACTTGTGGCAGGAAGTTACAATTTTTTTAACATCTGAAAACCAGGTTGACCAGTAAAATCCAGCTCTTAGAATTTTATCAGTAGTTGACTTCCAGTAGAGATGCCCACCACAATCCCCTGCATGGAATTCTTGGAGTACTTTGTCAAATTCTTCTTTTAATAAACAATTTAACAAAATGCCTTCATGATATTTCCAAAATAAAGTATTATTCGTAATGCAAAATTTCGAGGCTTTCATTTTCAAAAACCTACTCTTAGTTCTAGATAACCCTGGAGGCGCCTACAAATTTTGTAGAACATATATAATATCAGCATACCAGGGGGAATCTAGAAAAGGTTGGCTGATTTGTGGAGTCGCCATCTCTTGTTCTTTATCCAGTTCTGCAATCAGATTTATGTCTAGGACTTGGAAATTTGTTTCTGCCATGAGTTTGGCCAACCCCTAACCTTTAATTAAATTGGTAAGTTTTATCTCTATATCATAGTCTGAAATAGTAGCTATCCATTTCCCCTTTTGCCATCAACTCCATCCTGTGTCAGGATGTCTTTGACTACATCATTTGGAACATAAGCTACTACATGAGAATACAAAATATATACTCTAAAATATTTAATAGCTTTTACCAAAGCAAAAGCTTGTTTCTCCATTATTTTATACTTTAATGAGGCATCTCTAAGAGCTTTACTAAAAAAGGCTATTGGTTTTTCACATCCTTGATCATCCTTTTGTAGTAAAACTGTAGCTATGGTGTGTTCTGATGCAAAGGAAAAGATAATGAAGTCTCTGTCAAATTTTGGGCTTGTGAGGACTGGTGTTTGAGTTAAGGCTAATTTTATTTCTTCGAATGAGTGTTTAGCCTCTACTGTTTGCTTAATAGTCGAATCTTTTTTCAACATGTTATTCAATAATCTAATTAGTTCAACCAAGTTAGAGATGAACCTTCTTAAAAAAATTATTTTTCCTAAAAGTGCCTGAAGTTCTTTAATGTTTCTTGGGTGAGGTATTTGCAAGATATCTTCAATCCTGGTTGGGTCAGTCCAGATTCCATATTTACAGATAACGTGGCCTAATAGTTTTCCTTCTTCCAAACCAAATAAAGATTTCTTTGGGTTCAGAGAAATGTCAAATTTTCTGCATTTAAGAAAAACTTGCCTGAGATGATCCAGGTGTTGTTGATTTGACTTTGAAAAGACTGTTATATCATCAAGGTATATAACCAGGAAACCATGGATTTCCTTTGCAAAGGCAATATCCATTGCCCTTTGAAAGGTGGCCCCTGCAGTTTTCAATCCAAAGGGCATTTTGAAATACATGAAGGTACCCCTTGGTGTTGTGAATGCATTTTTTGCTTGATCATCAGGATGGACTAAAATTTGGTTGTATCCATATAAAAGTGAAATCCTTGTAGAACCTACTACTCTTTGTAGTATGTGACCCATTTTAGGTAAGGGATAGTTGTCTTGGAGTGAGACTTTGTTCAAATTTCTAAGCTCAACACACAATCTACTTTCTCCTATTTTCTTTCTTGTAGGGACAAGATTAGACACCCAATCTGAAAACCTAATGGGAGCAATGATTCATGCTTCATACATTCGTTTGATCTCTTTTTCAATGGAAGGTAATATAACATGATTAATTCTTCTTAGCTTTTTCCTAAAAGGTTTCTGATCTTCTTTCAAAGGGATAGTGTGTTGTATGATACTGGTATCATAGGATTTTAAGTCTTCGTAACTCTAGGAAAAAACATCCTGGAATTCTTTCATTAGCTCAATATATTTTAGTTTTTCATCAAGGGGTAATGATTTGGACAATTTTATCAGTTTAGGATTCTCTTGAGTTCCTATGTTGCATTCTTCAATGTCTGCTTTCAAGGGTTCCATCTTAGGCTTTTTAGGAATATCATTAGAGTAAAATAGGTCCTCCAAAGGAGTTAATCCCTTAGGTAATTGATTATCTTTGAGATTTATAACTTCAGTTTCATCATCAATTATTTCATCAATATCCATTTGCTTTAAATCCTGAATATCTGTTTTCATGAATTTAGTAGGGTGAAGCATGTTTATTGAGCTTTCTTCCAATTTGCTAATGTCTAACTCATTAGTGTGTTCAAAATCCAAAACTATGTCTACATCTATATTAATGCTAGCGACTTCTTCATATAATGTCAGAAAGTGATTAATCTGCTTATCGTTTTCAAAAACTTGCCAGTTCTTAAGATTATCAGGTATAGCTGGTCTGTGCCTAACCTTAGCTGTAAACTGGTGATTGGGCTGGAAAGGAAATTTGTAGGTGTTGGAAAACATAGCTAGGCCATGAGCTTGCATGTTATGTTTTCTGGGGATAGTTGCAAGCTTGGTTTCTAAAAAAGTGTTAAGGATTTCTACAACTGTACCTATGTAAAGTCCTAATCTAGGGTCTTTGGTTATGTAAACTCCATTAATCTATTTAACAATCAGTTCAGAATCTCCCATGATTGATACCCTTATAGCTCCTAATCCTTTGACTAGCTTGAGGCCTAGCAGGAGTGCTTCATATTCTGCCATAGTGTTTGTGCACTTGAAATTCAACCTATAGGCATGTCCTTCTGCATGATCATTTTCCAAGTTATAGATCCATACCCTTGCACCTGCACCTAGTTTGTTTACTGAACCATCAAACTCTAAATGCCATAAGATTTCATGTTCATAATTCATATCAAGAGTAATGAGATCTTTCTTAACTAAGGTATCTGGATTTTCTTTTTCATCTGATATCTCTTGAATTCGGACAATTGACTTTTCTTTTATAATTTCTTTTGGTTCTACTGCTATGTCTTTAGATTTTTTAATTTCTTTTGGTTCTGCTGCTATACCATTTGGAATATCATCTGGATCAATTTCTACATTATAGAGAATAAAGGAATCCATATCTGAATGCACTGAGTAAATGGGAGAGTTTTGAGGCTTCTCTTGACTACTCACTACATACTTCATTAAAGTTTCTCTATATAGTTTCTTTGGTTGTCCAAAAACAGATATGGTAGCGTATGACATGTCTAATTGTAGAGACCACTGAAGTTTGTCACCCCAAGATCTAGACAACAGCATGCCATACTTGGGTGGAATGTCTGCTACCACTATGTCCATGAGTATAGTTTTGGTAGGGTACTAAACCAAAGAGACACATAAATCCTTTATAAGCCCTAAACATCTCACTTGATTGGAATCAAAGGAAAACAAATCCTTATAGGGTCTAGTGAGGTCTAAGTTGAGTTTCTCCATAACGGACTTGGGCATGAGGTTGTGAAAGGCACCAGAGTTGAACATGGCATTATGAAAAATCTTATCATGGATATTGAGACTAACATAGAAAGGAGGTATTCCTCCTTCTAGTGGTTTCCCATTTACTCCAGGGCCAAAAATCAACTCGGGTTGGTCGTCAAAGAGATTTACAGAAACCACATTTTCAATGATATATAATGATTTGTTTATCTGAGACCTGTAAATATCATGTTTAACCAATTCTATCAAAGGAACTAAAATTTTAAGCTTGGCCACTTATGCTCCTAGATTAAAGGGCAGGATTACATTGTCTGTTTGAACTTTTGGATTTCTAGCAGCAGTGTTTTCTATGTTTTCTTTTCTCTCAGGATTTTGGACATTCTTTGTTGATTTTTCTAATCCGATCTTTGGAGGCTCTTCTACTATTTCCTTGGAAGGAAGTGAAGTGGAAGGTTGTTCATTATTGGGCTGATTATCAGAGACATCTTCTATGGTGGGGCTAGAGGGATTTTGATTTGTTCTTGAAAGGATCTGAAGTGCTTTTGTCACTAGAACTATTTTACCCTTTTCAGGTTGATTAGGACTTGTTTTCTGGTTTGTTTCTAGGGCATCAGTACTTTTGCTTCTTAAATTATACTACTTATGTACCTCAAAAATAGCAGAGTCATATCCCTATCTGAAATCAAATGACTCTCATGTTTGGGTTTTGAATTGTTGCGGTATGTGGGACTCTTGGCCATCCTGAGTTAGGAAGACATCTTCCTCATCATCTAGACCCATTAAATTTATTTGAGTATCGGGTTTAGGGTCTTCTGAATTGGATGCCTCGACATAGTTTTCTTGGAAAGGTGGTCTGATATTCTAGTCAGGAATATTCTTTCCAACATTTTGGTTATGATTTTTCCTAAAGTTAAGATTTCTCCCTGAATTAGCCTGTTGGCCATCCCAAGGAGATTTCCTTTCAATAATTTCAACTCTTTCGAACAATTTGTTCATTCCTTTGACAATAGCATCAAGCTTTTGTTCAAAGGGTGAACTTTCATCTTTTACAAGTATTCTTCTCTCATTCCTAGCTTTGGCTCTTTTGGAAAGTAGGTTAGCCTCAACACTTATAGCTACACTTTGCATTTATTCCAAAGAGGGGGGGTTCTTTTCTCTTAACTGGAAAGCCATATCTAAATCAAATCCATCAAGAAATTTGATCAGGGCTAAACTAGGTGGGGGCCTAAGGTCAACTAGAATCGCACTATTGAACCTAGTGCAATAGTCCTGAACAGTTTCATGAGGCCCCCTTTTAAGGTTCTCATATTCAGATAAAATCTGAAGGGGGACCTTCTTTTTCTCCCACCTATTCAAGAATTGTTAGTAAATGATTTTTAAACTGTCTATGCTTTGGGGAGCTAAAGATCTAAACCAAGTTCTAACTTCTCCAGCTAGACTTTGGATGAAAATCCTCATTTGGACATCTGCTGTGTCAATCTCATGAAGTTCAAAGTAGTCTGTCATTTTCCTAGTATGTTGCTGAGCTTTGTATGTCCTAGTGCCATCAAAAGTAGTAATTTTACTTTGATAATCTTCTGGCATAGCACCTGGGGTAGCAGGCAACACAAGGGGAGCATATCTATTGGTCATGATTGTAGGTTGGGTAGTAGTATGAACGGGAGTTGGGGTAACAGGAGGTGTATGGGTTGTGGAAGAATAACTAGAGGTAGTGGTAGGGTGTTGAGTGATGATTGATTGAAGAGGGAGTGAAGGGATGAAGGGAGGAGTGGAATGGATTTTAGATGAGTGAGGGAATAATGATGAATTGGAAAAAACATAAGTAGTCTCAGAAAGTTCAGGTGTTCTATTGGTGGTAAGAGATGACTGAGTGGAATTGTGTAGATATTGATCAATTGACAAATTGGCTTGTTGGGTTTCAAGTTCTCTGAGGAATTTTGGATCTTGGACTAGGTCCAATAGTTCGTTGTTAGATGTGGTTCTAAATAGAGAGAATTCAAAGTGTTCATCAAAAACAAGATCTTCTAGGAAAAGCCACTCAATTGGACATGAATGAGATCTGAACAAGGGTCTACGAATTAATGAACTTTCTTTCCTTCTAATGATTCTTAGAATCAGGTTAGGATTTTCAAACACAGGGGGAGGATTTGGATCGAGGTTAGCCTTGGTGTAATGACTTCTTCCTGAAGCCAGATTTCAAGCTTTTCGATGCTATTCTTTTATAGATTTTCAAAATAAATTCAAAATAGATTCAAAATAATCCTTTAAGATTCTTGAAATTCAAACTTTATGTTTCTGAAAGGTTTATTTAACTGAGGATTTTGTCTCCCCAGTATGGTCGCCACTGTGTTGTCACTCAGATTTTCCTTAGAAGTTATTCAAAAGAAGGAAAGGATCCAAGGTAACCACAAACCAACTTTTAGACTTAGGTGCTAGCCATCCTAGTCTACAAAGGGCTCTCTCTTTATGATTTAGCTATGTTTGAAAAGATTTTAGGCTAATATTAATGTTCAAGGAGGTTGTTTTGTTTGAGAGTGTTGACCCTCAGTTTTGGTCTATTTTTGCTTAGGGAAACCTACTTAATCCTTATATTTTCCATCCATTTTCCATCAAATCCATCTCATTTTGATTTATTTTATGCATATTCAGGTGTTTAATTTTAATTTTGCAAATTCTAGAAGTTTTTATGAAAATTGAGTTTCAAGTGCAATTTTGGACTGAATCAGAAATTCCCGTAATAGCTATGTGGATGACATGTTTGCAAGACACTTGGGCTCGAGTTTGATGCATGGATGGACAGCTTGGGAACTAGGACTAAGCTAAATCCACTTGGTTCGGCCAGAAAAAGCTTTATTAGGCTCGGTCAAGGCTGGTCAAACATGACTAGTCACCAGAAAATCCCTAGGAAATAGGGCAGTTTTGAGATTTTATGGGATTGACCATATTTCTTGGGATGAATTGGATGAGTTTGACTTAGATAGGTGGATATGAGTAGATATGAGTGTTAGAGATAATATAGATCAGTTTGTTTCATTAAACCTCCATTTAAACCAAGACTTTGATGGCTTTTGTAATGGAATTATATGTAACTTTTGTATAATTTGAGTTGGGAGCTAATTTGAAGAACTTGTTTCATTCCAATTTGTTGTTCATGCTTGGTTGATTTACTAAATTTGTTGTAAAGCTGAGATTTCTTCAAGTGTGCAAGGCAAGGGTGGAGGGCCCCCACACCAAGCTAAGTACACTTCTTGGTTCAATTTTCATAGTTTTCATAGACTAGTTTTTGTTTCAAATGTATTTAGATGTGTGATGATTGCTGAACGAATATTGGTTTAATTCTAATCTACATATGAAGGGACACAAATGAATTTAAGTTAAATTCCCCTTCTATTTGATATTGAACTAAAACTGAATTTCATTCTCCATTTCTCATTTGAAGTTATTTATGCATTTCTGGTTTGAAGCAATGGTGATTGTGATATAGTAGGATTGTGAAGAAGGACAATTTGGACCTTCTTAGTTAGGAGCCTCTTCTTTTACATATTCTGCATCATAAGCCATTGTTAATTAGTGCTCTTAGATTTATCTTCGTGAAAGTAGTATTATAGGGAAGGACAACCTGGTTCTCCTAAGTTAGGAGTCTCTTCCCTCATATATTACATAAATGAATTAGAAATTGTTAAAATAGGTTTATATTTGTAATATGTATTTCTTTAAATCTTAAAATTCTATCTTCTAAACTTGATTATATCTGATGTCCATATACAGTGGATTTTCCTCCAAGTTTTACAAACCCGGATTGATAATTAAATACTTGTGTTAATTTAGTCAATAAATTAGCTCAACAGGGGGTAGGCGAAGGGGGGCAGGGGGGTTGGAGTGCAGCGGGAAGGCGCGGGTGGGGTGGGAAAGGGGACAGGGTGGTTGAGTTTTGGGAGTGTGCCGGTAGGGTGTGCGGAGGGAGTGGGTAGCCAGCCAATTGCAGGATGGGGGTGCCCTGGGCCCACCATGCTCACAACAGAAATATTGGTTAATTTGGCTGACAAAAAGTATTAAGCTTAAAAAAAATCTACTTCGTTAAACTAATTTAATATGAGAATTTTCAAGGAAAAAAATTTAATTGACCTTTCTATTGCAAGAATTCTTCGTTGAATAAGTTATTGATACCAATGTAGCTGCTCCACAAATTCACTTCATGTCTTTCAAAGAACCTCAGAAAACCTTGATGTAATGTGAGTAATAGTGATAATGGAATTTAGTATATAGATGAAATTACGGATGTTTTATCGTACGGTGAATGCGAGATTAATTAGTTTTAATAAATTTTAACATGTTAATTTTTTTTATGGCGATGAAGGAAAATATGATAAAGTAAATATTATGGAATTGTTTTACAGTGGAGTGAATGTGGAATTAATTTGTTTCAGAATGTATTATAAAAATTAAAAAAAGCATTCAATTGTTTAGTAAATATTATATGACTATTAAAATAATTTAGGTAGAAGTTGCAGTTTACAATTTTAACTTTAATGATTTATTTCATAAAAAAATTTAGTTTAATTTTTCATTAAATTGAAAATAAATAATAAGAAGAAATAAATCTCACAACTATTTACGGAGGGAAATATTTTCGCAATTTTTTTTTTTTTTTTTTTTTGGGGGGGGGTGGGGGGGGGGGATTTTTGGAGGGAAAATTTCAGTTCTTAAGATATATATTATCTTTAGGAAAATTCTCATTGTATTCATTAAACATCTTTTCTATTAGAAGGAATGGATTGTTTCTGATAGTTGAAGTTCGATTTATACAGGCATCAACGTTTCATTCCAGTAAACAACTCTTTCATTGGATGAATATAGGGGAATTCTTCCAGTTATGAATAGAAAGTCAATTCTGTCCAGCATTAGTCCTGATGAAAAGGAGTGGAGAATTTTTCAAATAAATCAAAAAGTCAAGATATTCCACATTAGTTTGAATTCGAAGGACTATGAAAGTAGTAGTGATGATGAGCTTGATGACAAATTTCAAAAGAATGGAATCTCATGGTGTCCACATAGTCCTAATTCTAAGGACTATGAAAGCAGCAGTGATGAAGAGCATGATGGTGAAGTTCAAAAGAATGGAGTGTCATGGTGTCCCCTGAGTCCTAATTCTAAGGACTATGAGAGAAACAGTGTTGAAGAGCATGATGACGAATTTCAAAATAATGAATTGTCATGGTGTCCACTTAGTCCTAATTCTAAGGACTATGAGAGTAGCAGTGATGAAAAGCATGATAACAAATTTGAAAAGAATGGAGTGTCAAAGTGTCCACTTAGTCCTAATTCTAAGGACTATGAGAGCAGTAGTGATGAAGTGCATTGTGATGAATTTCAAAAGTATGGAGTGTCATGGTGTCCAATTAGTCCTAATTCTAAGGACTATGAGAGCAGCTTTGATGAAGAGCGAGATGATGAATTTTAAAAGTATGGAGTGTCACGGTGTCCAATTAGTCCTAATTCTAAGAACTATGACAACAGCAGAGATGAAGAGCGGGATGATGAATTTCAAAAGAATGGAGTGTCATGGTGTTCACTTAGTCCTAATTCTAAGGACTATGAGAGAAATAGTGATGAAGAGCATGATGATGAATTTCAAAAGAATGGAGTGTCACAATGTCCTCTTAGTCCTAATTATAAGGGAAATGAGAGTAGCACTGATGAAGGACATGATGATGCACTTAGTCCTAATTCCAATGAGTATAAAGGTAGCAATGATGAAGGACAGGATGATGCACTTAGTCCTAATTCTATGGACTATGAGAGCAGCACTGAAAATGCACATGAGGAAGAATATCTAATAAACATCGAGCCAAAGTTTCCATTGAGTCCGAATTCTAAGGACTATGATAGTAGCACTAAAGAAGGGGAAGATGAAGAATATCCTCCAAGTCAGTATTTGAAAAGAATAGCTAATCATAGTGTGGATAACATTCCTCTTAATGATGATGAAAATCCTTATACAAATGATGATCCAATGATGGAGATGTTGCCAATAAATATTGTATCGAGGAGTAGGAGCAGACCTTTTCATATCAATGCAAGATGTTCTAGTTATACAAGGGG
>APFE030204483.1:0-15262 GCA_000404065.3 Pinus taeda
TGATCGGGTCGGGATGGAGTGCAAGACCCTAGGTCTTGTCTAATATGAATCAGGTTGCGTGGATTTATATGTTGTTCATGCTTGTACACATGTTTCTACTATACAAATGGTTGTGACCATACCATGGGAATTTATATTTATGATGATCCTTGTTATTTGGTTGGCTACGCCCATACCATGGATCTTTTCATATAGCTTTCATCATTTAGATGGATACGCCCATGCCGTAGATTCATGTCTTGATCTCAGATATGTATATGTATATGCGTCCTTGATTTGTAGGTCCCCTAACAGTGCGTGCCCTCGTCATTGCAAGAACTCGTAAAGCATCTCAATCATCACTCCTCCTTCTGCCTTCATGCTTTAGGGGGTATCTGTTACACATTATTTTGTCACACCTCCTGCACTTCCCTGTGACATACCCCAAAGTGCCTGAAACATTACAATTATGCAGTGTACTCATTCATGTATACAACTTAGATCCCTCCTAAGACTTTGATCGGAAAATGCCCTGAGCTTTCCTTGAAGATATAACTCTTAAAACCCTAAAATGAGAATTATCGCTCTTATAAGACTTAAAACAACAACGGTCACCTGTTACACTGTACTTGACTAGTGGTGGAATCACTCTATTCCCTTTCATACCTATGATGATCCCAAAGAGGATGAGAAGCTTCGTGATCTAGAAGCTTCCAGAGCAACGAGTTGGAGGTTGTTTGGCATAGATGTGGCCGAATCCTCCCAACTTAGCCTCTTGGTCTTATCCATATGAGCTACCTCCTTGAGATGAGGGCATAATCCTATCTTTGAATAGGTCCTAACTCCCTTTCCCAACCTATAAATTCATCCTCTCCCATTCCCAAATGGTTGGTCTATATCTATTTGCACCCATATGCTAAGATTGTGCATAGAGGCTATTCATTTGACTTAGAGAAGGAGTGCTTGGAGAGTTCTTGGTTTGGACTTGGATTTCCACTCAAGGAGAGCCTATCAACATCAAGGTTTTGGTTGTAAGATTCCCTTTACTTTCAAATAATACACAGCTACTGGTTCATCTTCCCAAAATGCATATGTTCATATATCATTATATTGACATTCCTTGATCAGTTAAGTAGGTTGATATTGGATTTTATATTTTTTTTGGCATGCCTTGTTGTGTCTTGATCACTTGTGTAGGTGCATAAACACTGAGAGAAGCAGGAACAAGCCTGTGACACAAGCGGTTCAAGGTCCTCAACAAAGGAAATTGGAATAGCATCAAAACAAGGTAGGCCATCTCCTTCGTTCTTCTTTTCAATTGTAACCTAGGAAGATGTCTAGTTGATTGTCACTTCAGTTGCTAGACCCACTCATTGGGCTAGAGGGATCGTGTCTATCTGCAGAGAGGATTAAACTTGTTAACAATGGTTTCTCAAATCTTTACAGCCTGAAATTTCTAAGGATGTATCATTCTTCGGTGTATTCACCGAAGAAGAGGCTATTTTTAGAGCCCAACAACGAGAACTTATATATTCTCAATCTGGGGTTCTTCAGAAAATTTTTCCTAATGCTCCTAGATCTAAGGTTGACCTAGCCAAGCCAAATCTAGGTCCCCATGCTAATGGGCTAGTCGGATCTGTTTATCATAGCATGGCTAACCTACTAAATCAATTGCAGTAGTTGTCTTTACAAACTGCTTATTCTATGCATGCATAACCATCAATGCCCATGCCTTCTCAACCTTCATCTATAAATGTCATTCAAACTTCTAAACCCAAAGGAAACCAACAATCTGATGGGAAGAAGAAAGGATGTGGTAGGACAAAGAATCAGGATGGGAAGGGTAATGCAAATAATCCCAACAATGATGTCGTGGGGGGTAAAAAAGAGTCTAAGAAGAAAGTAAAGTTTCCATGCAAGTTATGCAATGGTGACCATTTGAATCATCTTTTCATTAAGGTTCAAGATGCTCAGTGCTTGTTGGTTCAACAAGGGTCTTCTAGCTCCTAGGTTGTGCTAATTAACGCTTTCCCCCAAGGGCAACAATTGTTTTCTGGCGCGAATCCTAGTACTGGTACCCCCGGTGGGGGCAACCAGGAAGGGGAAAATACATCAAATGTTTATATCATGAGTTCACATATTGATGTTTCTACATAGTCACGTGATTATGGTGAATCAGAATCGTCTAACGCTAAAACTACTCCTGATGTTTCAGAGCCACTCCATAACGAGAGGCCCATAGTTGAGTCTATACCTCAGATGCGGAAAGGCTTCACAAAACGTTTGACAATTAACCCCAATGCTAAGGCAAATTAGAACTACTCTATTGTAGAAGACCTGGCTTAGAGTCCTTGTGCCATGTCAGCGTTAGAGGTAATCCAGTCATGCCCATCACAAGGGAGTGAATTACTAACTGCAATCAGAGTAGTTGATCAAAAAAACTCTCTTGTTCTTACATTCAACATGTCGAACATCAAGAAGAGACTCCCACATCATATGGCTTTTCAAATCAAGTCTACATACTAAAAGAAAATATATTTCGAACCGTAGTTGATGAGGGAACTTCCACATGTGTAATGTATATATCATGTTGGAAGGCTATTGGATCACCTCAAATTGTTCCTTCACCTACTCTATTAACAACATTTGATGGTCATTATCATAGACCACATGGGATTATTCCAACCTTTCCTGTTTGTGTTGGGGGTAAGGTGGTAAATATTGAAGTAGAAATAGTCGATGCAAATTTGGATTACAATCTCCTTTTAGGTAGAAATTGGATTTGCGAGATGGATGCTATTGTATCATTGTTATTCCGCATCTTCTGTTTTCCTCATGAAGGGAGAATTGTAATGGTTGATCAGATGGATTATTCTCCGGGTGAGTCCAATGAATCTTTTGAATCTAAAGTTCCGTTAGTGAATAGTTTGAAACAATGTATAGAGAATCTAGGAGTTGGAATGTACTCTTGCTTAATGGGTACCTTTGATTTTCCTACTCCTATTGCTAAATTAATGCTATCTTATTCTCCAAGGTAGCTTCTCGAAGATAGTTCTTTAGAACTCATTACTTTTCAGATCCTTGGCCCATGCCCTCTTCTACCACCATTAGATGAGGGGTATGTGGGTGGAATGGAATTCCTAAGTCTATAGCTTAAATTTCTTATCAGTCTATAGTTAACACTGTAGAAAACGATCCTACCCCTTTTTCACCAGAGGAACTGGATGGGATGTGGCTTCGACCTAGACTCTAGATTAAACTTCTGCTATGGATTGATTAGGTACTATTTTTCCATCCAAGGAAGCAGTTCTAGAAGCAATGAAAGGTGTTGAGAGACCATGGGATGATTTGCATCATCGGGCATATTTCCTCCCTGATTTGCAAGTAGAATCAAGCTTGTCTAGTCCTTCATCTACTAGTGATGTTCACACAGTTTTAAATCCTTTGGCTCCAACATAGTTTTCCACCGAGGGTAACATGTCTATTATTTCATAAATTGTTCTAGTGAACATCTCTAGGAATCCCAATGTTATCGAAAATGTCTTCATTGGAGATGATTGTTCCCCTGAAGAAATTCAAACTTATACCGATCTCTTTAAAGAGTTTTGAGATGTGTTTGCTTGGTCTTATGAGGAAATGTGTGGGATAGATCCATCTATAATCTAGCATGAGATCAAGACATATGAAAAAGAAAAACCTATTCGCGAGAAGCTTCGATTGGTAAACCCTAGAAAAGCAACAACTATCAAATCTGAGGTTGAAAAGTTGCTTAAGGTGGGTTTCATATACCTCATTCCTTTAACTGAGTGGGTCTCAAATCTAGTCCCAGTAGAGTCACCAATTGTGATACGGGTAAATTCACCCTAGGGTCTTGGGTTGAGATCCCCAATAGAGCGAAGGGCTTACAACATAAAGAGACATGCAAACAAGCAATCCTAATACTTCAACTACTGAAGTAGGAAGAAGAGGTATTACTCGGAGGTTCTACATTTGAGGTTGTTCTTGTAGGGTCCAAACCCTCTGCTTCTTCCAATGATTTAGAACTTGCAACTCATTCAAGCAAAGCATATACAATAGCAGTAATAGAAAGTATGTTCATGATATAGGTGTTAGGTCATATAATCATGTAAGAAAATAATAATTAACATAATATTTCATAAGCAAATCATAACATAGATTAATGCATTAAGAACTTAAATATCAGGAACAAAACAACACCTCTTTGTTGATGTAAACTGAAGAAAGTACACAAGAACTACAGCCTGAGTCATCTACCGGCTCCAAGCGAAACCGTCCTCTAGATCCATCCTACTCGGGCCTCAACAATCCTCCTCTATAGGTATACACAAGGATGTCATAAAGGGATGAAGGACATCTCAAGAAGGAAACAAAGGTTTCCTATGACTTGGGAGTGCAAAAGGCACAGGGATTTCCTTAGACTTGATCATGGATGTAATCAACTATAATATCAATATCTAACCTTTTCTCCTCCTTTAGGCCTTCCCATGGAGGTCTATTTATACTTCTACAAATTAGTTTTTCAGTTGGGAAACAGTTGGGCCACAGGATACAGTAGGTGAGTAATAGGTAAATATCATAAACTTTGCCAGAATTTAAGGAGATTATATATATTTTTAATGTTTTAACACATATGCACATGTTAAGTATAGAATGACTCGTGTGTACATGCTTTTTATACATGGAAAAACAACGTATGGGATATAAAACATTGTTTTTTAGAATTTGGACCAAGTTTGGAAGGGAAGGGTTTCCCTAGGCCATAACACATAGCATCAAATCTACCAAGGGTGGTAAATGGTGCTATAACAGGAAGACTGGTAGAAATTTGTTGCATGATTTTCAAAGTGCCATGATGCAAGTGACCCAACCGCTTGTGCCACAAATCATCGATTTCTCGGCTCTGTACCTTCTTAATTTCATGCTCAAGGCATCACAATCTTTGACCTCCAACTTGTAGAGATTCTTCACCAAAACCCCTATCCTCTTTACTTGTCCCGTGGCTATGTGACAAAGTAACGTCTTTCCCTTACTAAATATCACATCATGGCCTATATCCTCCAACATGGAAATAGATACCAAGTTCTTCTTCAAACCAGGAACATACATAACATCTCGCAAAGTGAGGGGAGCGCTCGACTCCCTTTGATAGGTAACTATACCAAGACCAGTAGCACTATACCTCCCATTGTCACCAATATCAACATGCATATAGAGATCCTTCTCCTACAAGTTATTGAAGAGCTCTTTGTTACCCATCATGTGGAAAGAACCTCCACTTTCCATGTACCATACACTACCCATCATCAATGACACCATACATCTGATGAGGGTAAATTTCCGTTCGAATTGTGAGGCAAGAGCCTCACCTCCTATTGCTCCTCATGAGGGCTTCTTACTGGCCTTCTTGAGCGGGCACTTTGTGGCAAAATGTTCAAGCTCGTGACAATGAAAGCACTTGAATTTCAACATGTCCTTATTCTTGCCTCCATGACAAGAACCTGATTTGGAAAGGGATGCCTTCCCCTTCCCTTTCTTTGCCTTACCCGTTAAGTCACAATTTTCCTCATCACTAGTCCTTGATGAGGATACGTTTATGGTATTCCTATGAATCTCTTCCTGTACCAAATTGGACAACAACCATTCCCAACCTGGTAGCTTCTCCCTCCCATTGATAGAGTCTTGATAACTATGCCAACTCTTGGGAAGTCCTAGAAGAGCTAGTCTCACCATATTTTCCTTGGCAACAATAATCCCAACACTTCGAAGCACATCCTGACAATGGGTGAACTTGGTCAAGTACTTTGGAATATAGTCACCCTTCTCCATCTTGATCTTTTTTAGTTTGTCTTATAATGCCAATTTCCTATGGTCAATTCTATTTTGAAACAAGTCTATCAATGCCTTCCACATTGAGTATGGAGTATCCTTCCCATGGAGACTTGAGACAATGTGGTCTCGAACTCCCTACAGGATAATCCTTCTCAATTTTGCCACACACTTTCTCCATTCAGCTGGATCTTTTGCATTAGATGCTAGAGGCTTAGGAATGTCATGAGCTATGAATTCCTTGAGTCCACTATCTTCGAACACTACCTTCATAATGTCCTTCCAAGTTATATAATTTGAGCTGGCCTCCAAGGCATACTCAAGTCGCAACCTGTAAAAATACATATTGTTTCTCTGAAGTATAAACTTGTAAATTTGATTTTCACCTACACAACAAACTTGAATTCTCCTCTTCTATATTATGTTCACCTATGATACCATGTAGATTTTTCCTGTAGATTCAACAACTTATTTGATATGCTACAACAAAAGACAAGAATATACTCTACTCTTCTCAGTGGAAACAAAAAATGATCGATGAAAACAATAAGCAGAAAGAGGAAGAATATCAATCACACATAACACAATATTTCTCCTGGGAAAGCAACTGCTAAAAACCCTGACTATCTATATTTCATTGACCAGAAGATCCGAGAAGAAAAAATAATTCTTGTTCATCCTAAACAATTCATGCACTAGTACAATCTAACTTTCTGCTTCACAAGCCAACTCAAGCCAACACTTAGCCAATTATGATGCCTGCCAAGGCCCTACCTCCTTGCAAAATTCCTATAGAAATTAGCCCATATTTAATGGGAAATCCACTGTCCATAGCTTTGCAATCGAAACATAGGTCCTCAACTGATTGCATGCACCATCTGTACAACTCAGAAAATTATACAATTGATAGTACATTGTCCGTGAACTCTAATCTCAACTAGGTCTTCATCTGAACTGACATGCATGAGTTATTTGTGAGTGAATATTTAGTTAACTGGTGTGGTACTGGTGATGCACTGGTGCACTACTCCACTACTAGACCTCTACTAGTTCCTCCAACAATTAGAACTAGTTTAACTAAATATAACTCAGTTAGACCACGTTATCTAATTACAACTCCAAAGAAGTCAACCTGGGCCCCTAAAATTTAGGGATCACTCTACATGACTCTAGATAGACTTCCAACTCGAATTTCCTAAGTCAATTAATTCAAATTAACTTAATTAACTATTACAAGTTGCTATGAGAATATAATTTCGATTTAATTCACAATTTAATTCAAGGACAAATTAAATTGGAATTTCTTGTTGTTGTTTTTAACACTCCATCTCAAGAAGAGAGGGATTATCAGCTACCCCGATCCTGTCTCTGTGAAGCTCGAATTTGCATCTTGACAATTCCTTTGTCATAATATCTACATTCTACTCCTCTGTGGGAATGTACTCCAACAACATAATTTTCCTTTGAACACAACCTCAAAGATGATGATACCAAATATCAATATGCTTGGATCGATAATGAAAAACTAGATTTTCAGAGAGTTTGATACAACTCTGATTGTCACAGTAAATCACAGTTGGATCCATCTGCTGACCAAACAAGCCAACCGTAATCTTCCTCATCCAAATAGCCTCACAAGTTGCTTGACCAACAACCATGTACTCTGCCTATGTTGAACTGAGTGCAACTAATCTTTGTTTCCTATTGTAACAAGAAACAATTGCTAACCCAATACTGAAGATCCCCCTCGACGCACTCTTCTTGTCGGATGGACTCCCTACCCAATCTGCATCGGTGAAGCCTTGAAGCTTCACTCCCTCTATTTGTATGTACCATAAACTATACTTAGTAGTGCCTCTAAGGTATCTCAACACATGCCTGGTTGCCTTCCAATACAACTTGGTCAGCTTAACCACCACTTGACTACGCTAGTTAAATGCATAGCACATGTCCAATCGTGTGTTCACCAAATACATGAGTGAACACACAAGCTGCCTATAAATGGTAGATTCCACTACTTCACTAGAAGTAACATCCTCCTTCCTCCAGTTACCTGCTAGAGGAGTCTCCATGTGGAAACTTTTCAGTGTCTCATTAGCAAAATTTCCTTGAGAAACAAAATTTTCCTCATCACCTTGCCATACTTTCATGCGCAGAAAGTAGTGCATGAGCCCCAACTCCTTCATTTCGAAATCTCTTGCAAGATCCTCTTTGCAACACTTGATCAGCTTATCATCACATGTTAGAATCAAATCTTTGACATATAAAAAAATAATCAGCAATTTACCTTCATCCAAAATATGGTAAAGGTTCGCATCCACTTAATTTTTGGTGAAGCCCAACCCAGTGAATTAGCTATCAATCCTAGTGTACCAAGAATGAGGTGCTTTCTTCAACCCATACAATGCTTGCTTGAGTTGGCACACATGCGACTCTCAGTTGAAGGTCTTAAAACCTTTAGGTTGCTCAATATACACCTCTTTCTCAATCATGCCATTAAGGAAGGTTGTCTTTACATCGATATGATGTATCTTCCATCCCATCTACATTGACAATGCCAAAATGGACTTGATTGATGAGTACCTTGTAACAGGAGAAAAAGTCTCATCATAATCAATCCCCTCCATTTGAGAAAATCCTCGAGCTATAAACCTAGACTTATGTTTCTCCACAATACCATCCACTGCTTTCTTTACCTTATAAAGCCATCAAGAACTCACCACTAACTTTTCCCCTGGTCTTGGGACCACATCCCAAACACTGTTCTTGATAATGGAGTCATACTCCTCAACCATGGCGTCAACCCAAACCGATTGCTACATTGATTCCTCAAAATAGGATGGTTCTGTCTTTACACATCCACTCACAATATCCATGTATCTAGTATACCTCTATGGTGACCTCCTCTTCCTGCGTTGTGATGTGGGTGCTCCCACATTCTCTCTTGCACCATGCAATAACCTATCAACCTCTCTGGTGCGCTTTCTCCCATCTCTGGAAAACTCTGCATGAGTGGGTGTCTCCACTCCTTGATCCTCTACATGTGGCTTCTCCACATCAATCTGACGTTCCTCCTTAGGAGTTAAAATCTCCTCAACGGCATGTAGTTGAAGCTCCATCTCAAGGGAACATCTCATGGCCTTCTCTTCATCAAATTTTACATCGCTACAAACCAATGTTATCCTGTTGGTCGAAAAGTACACCTGATAGTTATGAGGTGTATCAATGTACCCCATAAATATTCCCAACTTTGTTGTTGGCTCAAGCTTCTTTCAAGCATCTTTGGTTACATGGAAGTAGACTGATGAACCAAAAGTCCCGAAGTGACCCACATTTGGTCTCTTCCTTGAAAAATCCTCTTTCGGTGAACTCATCCGGAGAATTCGATGAGGGATTTTGTTTTGGAAATATACAATTGTGTTTTATGCCTCGACCCCAAGTGTAATGGTAGGTCCTAATCATGCAACATCACCCATGCTGCCACTACTATGCTTATATTCTTCCTTTTAGCCACACCATCCTGTTGTGGGTTATGAGGTGTTATCAACTCTTGTCGAATGCCTTTTACCACACAGAAGTTTTTAAACTCATTCAACACATACTCTCCACCCTTATCACTCCTAAGGGATTTAACCTTCCTTCTAGTATCTTTCTTGACCAATGCTTTAAATTCACAGAACTTTGCAAAAGTCCGTTCTTTCTTATGCATGAATATGATCCAACATTTACGAGAAAAATCATCAACAAATATAACATAATACATGTGCTTGGTCATGGATTTTATTGAGAATGGTCCACACACATCTAAATGGAATTTATCCAAGATCACCTCGACTGTATTTTTTGTGAAAGAAATCTTTGGTGTATTTGACCAAAGTACACCCTTTTCACATGTCAACTTGCTCTAGTGTACCTTTGGGAAGACTTTTAGAAATTTGCTGCATGATTTTCAAATTGCCACAATGCAAGTGACCCAACTACCTGTGCCACAACTCACTGATGTCTCGGCTCTGCACCCTCTCTACTTTCGTGCTCAAGGCAACACAATCTTCTACCTCCAACTTGTAGAGATTCTTCACCCGAACCCCTATCCTCTTTACCTTTCCCGTGGCTATGTGACGAAGGAACGCCTTTCCCGTACTAAGGATCACATCATAGCCTTTATCCCCCAACATGAAAACATATACCAAGTTCTTTTTCAAACCAGGAACATACATAACATCTTGCAAAGTGAGGGAAGCACCTGAATCCCTCTGAAAGGTAACTGTACCAAGCCCAGTAGCACTATACCTCTTATCATCACCCATATCGATATACATCTAGAGATCCTTCTCCTCCAAGTTACTAAAGAGCTCTTTGTTACCAATCATGTGGAAAGAAGATCCATTGTCGAGGTACCATACATTACCCATCATCGATGACACCATACATGCGATGAGGGTAAAGTCCAATTCACATTGTGAGGCAAGAGCCTCACCTCCTGTCGTTCCTCCTGAGGGCTTCTTACTGGCCTTCTTGAGATGAGACTTTGTGGCAAATGTCCCAGCTTGTGACAATGAAGGCACTTTAATTTCGACATGTCCTTCTTCTTGCCTCCATGACAAGAATATGATTTGGAATGGGATGCCTTCCTCTTCCCTTTCTTTTCCTTTCCTGCAAAGGAAAATTTTTCCTTATCAACAATATTTGATGAGGATCCATTTATGGTATCCTCTGAATATCTTCCTGTACCAAATTTGACCACAGTTGTTCCCAACCTAGTAGCTTCTCCCTCCCATTAACGAAGTCTCGATAACTGTGCCAACTCTTGGGAAGTCCTATAAGAGCTACGCTCACCATATTGTCCTTGGCAACAATAATCCCTACACTTCCAAGCTCATCCTGACAATGGGTGAACTTGGTCAATTACTTCGCAATAGAGTTGCCCTTCTCCATCTTGATATTTCTGAGTTTGTCTTATAGTGCCAATCTCCTATGGTTGATGTTATTTTGAAAATAGGTCCGTCAATGCCTTCCAAATTGAGTATGGAGTATCCTTACCATGGAGACTTGAGACAATGTGATCTCGAACTCCCTCCAGGATAATCCTTCTCGTTGTTTTCCACAGACTTTCTCCATTCATCCAAATCTTTAGCATCCAATGCTGAAGGCTTATGAATGTCATGATCTATGAATTCCTTGATGCCATTATCTTCCAGCACTGCCTCCATCATGTCCTTCCAAGATATGTAATTTGAGCTGCCCTCCAAAGCATACTCAAGTCACAACTCGTATAAAGACATATTGTTGCTATGAAGTATGAACTTGAAAATTCAATTTTCACCTGCACAAACAACTTGAATTCTCCTCTTGTAAACTGTCTTCACCTCTAATACCATGTAGATTTTTACTATAGATTCAACAATTTATGTGATATGCTAAAACACAAGACAATAATCTAATCTACTCTTCTCAGCGAAAACCAAAAATGATTGATGAAACCAATAAGAAGAGAGAGGAAGAATATCAACCACACATAATGCAATATTTCTCTGGGGAAAGCAACTACTAAAACCTCGACTATCTATATTGCATTAACCATAAGATATGAGAAGAAAATGCAATGCTTGTTTGTCCTGAACAATTCCTGCACTATTACAATCTAACTCTCTGCTTCACAAGCTAGCTCAAGCCAACACTTAGCCAATTCTTTTCACTGCCAAGCCCTACTTCCTTGCACAATTTAGAGGGAATCAACCCATATTTAATGGTAATTCCACTCTTCATAACTCCACAATCCAAACATAGGTCCTCAACTGATTGCATGCACCATCTATACAACTCAGAAAATTATACAACTAATAGTACATTTTCCCTAAAATCTAATCTCAACTTGGTCTTAATCTGCACTGACATGCATGAATTATTTGTGAGTGAATATTCAATTAACTGATGTGGTACTAGTGATGCATTGGTGCACTACTCCACTACTAGACCTCTACTAGTTCCTCCAACAATTAGAACTAGTTTAACTCACTATAACTCAGTTAGACTAAGTTATCTAATTACAACTCCAAAGAACTCAACCCGGGCCCCTAAAATTTAGGGATAACTCTACATGACTCTAGATAGACTTCCAAATCGAATTTCCTAAGCCAATTAAGTCAATTTAACTTAACTAACTATTACAAGTTGCTATGAGAATATAATTTCGATTTAATTCAAGCACAAATTAAAATGTAATTTCTTGTTCCTATTTTTAACAATTTTCAAGTTAGGAAAATGTATTTAAATGGAGGTTGTTATATCATACCATTTTAAGTTGTTGGCTAAAACTTGTATCAGAGTGCATTTTTCCAATGATATGAAAGAGAACACAAATTTAGTGTTATTGTGAGTAAAATCACTATTGTAAATTACTACTTAAATCACTATTGTAAAGCAAGTTGTATTTTATATAAAAAGCATATTTATATGATTTATTATGGTGGTAAAATCATGTTCAAAGTGGTTGGATGCAATGGTGGAAAGCAAGGATATTTTCACCATTGGGTAAGATCTAATTTCCATGAGGTATTAATCTGGGAACATGGGGGCACCTTGAAGTATTAATTGAACGAATGGTTGTTGTTACACAATAATTTGTCACACCTCCTATTCACTTCCCATTCCATATCCCGAAGTGCAAAAATGTTGACTATTATGCAGCATATCCATCATGATATACAAACCAAAACCTCCCTGAAGAATTAAAGGAAAACTGCCTTGAGTTAATTCTGAAGAAGGTTCGCTGAAACCTAATTTTTAGGGCCAACACGTTTTGCTCCTCTGCTTGCCCGTGCTAATGGTAGGTTGCACTGCTTTATGCTAGCTCTGCTAGTATGGGTTTTCATATTCTTCTGTAAAGTTTTTCCAAACTGGAGGAGAAGCTTCATGCATTAGAAACTTCAAGAACAACTAGCTGGATATTGGTTGTTGTTGATATGGTCAAGCTCTCCCATTTGGACCCCTTGATCTTATCATTATGGGCTTTCCCCTTGAGATGTGGACCTTCCTCACTCTTTTGTGGATCCCTAACTCCCTCTCCCTTCCTATAAATCATCTCCCTTCCATCCCCAAATGTTTGGTCATTGATTGTTGCATTCCTATACTGAGATTATGCTTACATGCTTCCCATTCTAACTTGGAGAAGGAGTGCTTGAAGAGTCCTTTCTTGGATTTGGACATCCACCAAAAGGAGCTCTCCAACATCAAGGCATAGGTTGTATGCTCCCCTTTTTAGCTTATTAATATATACATATGATGTTCACTTTCCATAATTGTGTAAATGTTTATGATTTTAGCTTAATACTCTTTGATCTATTAAGTAGTTTATGTTTGATGTATCCATTATATGCTCTTGTATCTTGCATATCTTTTTTATATTTCTTACAGGTACTCGGATGTGAAGAACAAGTAAAGAGTGAGGCCTGGAGTGAAAGAATCAAAGTCATCTCCAAAAGGATTGATCGATTAGCATTAGAGCAAGGTAGGTTTCTCCTTCTCTATGCATTTGTTAAACATAAGCTAGGAAAGTGTATGTTAGTTTGTTTAGTTTGTTGCTAGACCCACTCATTGGGCTAGAGGGATCACCTCTGTCTGCAAAGGGGATTTACCTTCATAAAAAAATGGTGATTCTACTGGGGATGCTATAGACTCTTCATCCTCTTTTCTCATACGATCTCTTGATTAGTTTTACCAACCATCGAGTTCTCAGTTATTTTGAGTGTTTATAGGTTTGCACAATCACTGATTGCTACTTTAGAGTGCTAATTTTGGAGTGTTTGTGGAAATATTTTTATTTTTTTCGTTTTTCCTTGCCCAACACATTTTTTTCTTTGACAGTCATGCTGCTAGCGCATTTTCTTTTGAAACAGTTGCACTAATCCTTGTTACACATTATTTTGTCACACCTCCTTCACTTCCCTGTGACATACCCCAAAGTGCCTGAAACATGACCATCATGCAGTGTACTCATTCAGATATGCAACTCAGATCCTCCCTAAAACACTGATTAGTAAATTCCTTGAGCTTCCCTTGAAGGAAATGGCTCTAAAACCCTAATTTTAGAATCATTGCTCCTTTGATATTGAAAACCACAATGGTCACTAGTTGCACTATACTCGCCCCATGATTCCATTGCTCTATTGGCTTGGATACACGTGATGATCCCTAAAAGGAAATTTTCCCAAAGAGGAAAAGAAGCTTTGTGATCTAGAAGTTTACAGAACGACGAGCTGGAGGTTGGTTGGCATGGATGAGGTCGAGTTCTATCAACTTGGCCTTTTGGTCTATCTATATGAGCTACCTCCTTGAGATGAGGGCCTTCTCCTATCTTTGGAGAGATCTGAACTCCCTTTCCTTGCCTATATATTCATCCCCTCCCATTCCAAAATGGTTGGTCTTTGGATATTTTCACTCTTATGCTGAGATTGTGCCTATATGCTACTCATTTGGCTTGGAGAAGGAGTGCTTGGAGAGCTTGAGCTTGGCTTTGGATATTCATTCAAGGAGAGCTTATTGGCATCAAGGCTTGGTTGTATGCTTCCTCCTTTATTCTATTAATATATACAACTATTGGTTCATTTTCCATAAATGTGTATATTGATGTATCATTTATCTTAAGGCTCCTTGATCTATTAAGTAGGTTACTTTTGATTATGATATTTGTACTTGCATGCTTTTTTGTGTCCTAGTCTCTTGTGCAGGCATTTAAACACTATGAGCAGTAGGACTGAGCCCATAACACAAGCAATTCGAGGTATTCAACAAAGAAAGATGTTATAGCATCATAACGAGGTAGGCCATCTTCCTCATCTTCTATTTCAATTGTAACTTAGGAAAATGTCCAATAGATTGTCATGTAGGTTGCTAGTCCCACTCATTGGGCTAGAGGGATCATCTCTATCTGCGGAGAGGATTACCTAGACAACAAAATGGAGACTCCACTGGGGAATATATAACCCTTTCCATCCATTCCTTCAATTATATCCTTTGACTATTTAGACCAACCGTCGATTTATCGGCTTGCCTGCATCAGTATGAGTTTATACCATCACTAATTATTGCCTTAGAGTGTTAAGTCTGGATTGTTTCTTGGATTTTTTTTTTTCCCATATTCCTTGCCCATCGAGGGTTTAGCTCTAACAGTCACGTTGGCAATGCAAGTTTTTACCTGTACAGTCGCGACGAAAAAAAATTTCTTCACTATTTACCCGCACTGAAAATCATCGCTACTTTTTCTATACAAAGTAGTTTTGATGACCCCAACCATCGCGGGTTTGGCTATTAAAAGTAGTGATGATAACCCAATCATCATGGGTTTTGGTATATAAAGTAGAATTGATCCTTGGATGTGAGAATTTTTAAGGTTTCTTCCTTAGAATCCAGTGTGTCTTGGCCTCTAAGGTATTTTCCC
>APFE030204500.1:0-25020 GCA_000404065.3 Pinus taeda
CACTTGGTTTCTCATAGAATAATGCATGTTTAGAGAAGGATTGCTCTTAATTGTCTTGTTTGTCACTAGAGAGTCTTAGACTCCTAGGGAGGTTAGTTTTGTCCGCAAAAATAACTCTTTCCGCATGACAAATGGCAAAAAAAGAAGAAATTTTCCTTTCTTTGTTCCTGCCCTTTTCTTGGGCATAACTAATTCCAATTGTTTCCTTGATAGTTAGGAGTTAAGTTCCACATGACAACCCTTAACACATTACCAAGAATATTAACAAAAATAAATAAATTATTTTCCATTAATAAAAGTGAATATTTATAAACCCCAATTGGGGTGTGTGCCGGACGTTGGAAAGGACAATGAACAATCATGTTAGTTATGAGGAATATGGAAGGGTAGCCTCCACCACCCCCCACATGCTCATGGTGATGGGTGCAGTGGCCTCCCACACGTATAATGGCAGAGAAGATAGGAAAGGTGGTGAGCATGGCGAGGACAAGGTGGGAGGCGATGCATGTAAGGAAGGATAGGGGAGAGGACATGACATGTTAGATTGTTGAGTTAAGGCAATTCAGGAGAGGGATAACTGCATTGCTGCAAATGTGGGTGGGAGCAGGAACACTGGAGTAAGCAGGCAGAGCTACCGTTGAAAACATCAATGGAGCAAATTCAGGTATGTTTCTTGGTCCTCCAATCCCCTTGCTATGGCAACACTGTTTGTTTATGGATGGGGGGCTCGGGAGAAGCCATGGGAGGGGAACTATGGGGCTAGTTGGGGAGAACACCGCAGGCTTGGATTGGTTGCGGTATGGTTTAGTGTTTTGGATTTGAGAGCCCTCAGTGTCGATTGGGCTAGTTGATGGGAAGCTTCTTGTGAGAGCAACATAATGAATTAGCATGACTATGTGGGTGGAGTGGTAGAAGCAATGCAATGGGGAAGTGTAGGCATGAGGGAAAGCATAGGAGTAGCGCAACTTAACTAGGAAGAGGGGCATGGGAAGGATCATCCTCGTTGGGGAACCCTTGACTGGCCAGAGGGGAATGTGAAGGCTCACCTGTGCAGGGGCATTCTTGCTTGGCCGCATGAGGGGGGGGAGTCAACCAAACTATGTATGAGTGGCATGGGGAAGGGAACAGAGAGTAGCACGACAAGGCAAGATGACCAACCTTGTTTCCTAAATGGGTTGTTACCCAACCTACGTCTATCTCCAAAAGCATTAGGGACAGACCAAAGATTAAGCATAATGGTGGTAATGAATGCAACACCAGAGGTTAACGCATCGTGCCTTTGATTAGGGAGTGGACAAAGCAGAGATGGCTCAGATGGCAAGAGGAAGGGGGCGTGAAAGACATGGGAGGGATCTTGAACGGGAAAATGGCCTTAGCACCTCGAAACCGAGAAGAGGTAGAAAACTGGTAGAACACCTCATCAACAAAGTTGCAATGCCCTAAAGGGAGGGAATGGATGCTAGTATCCATAAGTTTTTGGAAGAATGGGAGGGGGCAATTAAATAGGAAGGTGAATCCGAGGAGGAGATGGAGAACTGGCAGATTGTAATCCTGGATCCCGGGAATACCAGAGGCAGAATAGCCCAGTTTAAACATACCCTTTATCTATAGTGGATTATGAAGAGCCTTATGGGGAAGGCGATGGAGAAAATATTAGTGGGGATGGCGATGACTCTCCAAGACATGCCTAACTATAAAAAGGGTTTGCAACAAATTCAATTTCAGCTTCAAAAACAAGAAATTCACCTGGACAGAATTCAATGGCACATCCCTTCCATCATTGAACCAGCTGAGATGCTTGGTGACTTTGTCAAGGACTCGACATCGGTCGAGTCAGCTTCAGAAGAGTAGTAGGAATAGCCAGATATCTAGGTGTTTTTTGTTTTTACGGGTAGCATTTAATTTAAAATATACATGCTTATGATAGATAGACATATATAATCTTATCATGAAACTGATACTTATTTAGCTTGGGTAAAATGACTGATACTTTACTATTTTTGGATGGCTTATAACGAGGATAGGTGGTCAACATACTTGGTTTCCTATTGGGCAAGTTGAGGCCACCTATCTCACATATGAGGTGTAAATTTGTTGTTTATAAATAGAAAAAGAAGGAACAACCAAGCTTCACAAAAAAAGGTGAATATTTATATAAACCAATCATATTTATTCTTTTAGGTTTTCCATCCATAATAAAATAATAAAATGCATAAACAATTATCAAGGGGCATTACATCTCCGCTCCCCTTAAAAGCGACATTGTCCTCGATGTTTCATATTCCATTATTATTTGGAATAACACAAGGAAATCATTCCTCATTTTTTTTATTTCACACGTGGCCCTCTTAAGCCCAAAGTACTTTCATTACACTTTAACCAGGTAATAATTCAATTTCAGAGTAAAAACTCACTCTTGTTCAAAATTCAAATTCAATTCTAGCATGTCTTCATACATGCTAAGCAAATGCTGCCAACTTTTACTCATTTACCTATCAAGGGTAAGAAATATCAATATAAGCACATCATTAGTACTAATAAACAACAATAGATTATTTTGCACATCTATCTATTGGATATTCTAGTATTTGTCTTCACTGTACAATCCCAAGCATGAGAATAACTATTTCCCTTGTTATTCCATTCACACACACACACACACACACACATATAAAGGATGATTTCTTTACCTTTTCACCCATGATGGCTCACGGCCAATGGTCAGTCTCATTAAATGACATCATATTTTCATAATTTCAAATATGGCACAACAAAACATCATCAAAGTTTTAGGGTAACTTCCTAAACTTACCACTTTCATTGCAATTATTATCACCGTCATTTGTTTAAGTGGACTAGTCATGTCCACTTTAAGTGTTCTTCCTTTTGTTTTATTCATAGGTCATGAACAAGGTTTTATATCTTAGTTGGGTTTTCTTATTTTTTTTCTTTCCTAGAGTTCTTTTCCTTCTTCTCTTTCACACCCAACAAAACATAAAGACCAAAAAACAAAAGGTAAAAATAAGAGAAACCATCATAATAATCCAAAGGTAAATCAAGAAGTAGCATGATCATGATCCAAAATCAACAAAGAAAAAAAAACAACAAGAAAATTGCATCACCAAATCATGCAGCCATACTTTTCCCGACACACCTCACTTATGAGTTTCCTCACAACTCACTTCTTTAGGTTTGTATTCCTCTCTATACAGTAGATCATTGGTTCAGATGTTTGGAAGTTATATGTGCTTCCTTTTGTGCAACAGTTATGGAGTCCCTCCCCCTTGCATCTCTGTGACTATCATTTATCTCAGTACCTCATGTCAATGCTGTTGTCTTAACATAAATTTCATAAACACATATACTTCATATGTTCCTACAATCAAAATTCATATTAAAAATATTTCGAGTACTTATCTGGGGTACCATTGACTGGTAGCATGTTGTGTTTACCATGTTGGCACAACATTCATGACAACAAGCATATATTTAACACTTGTGCCAATATCCCATCAACATTCTCTTTATCAAAGTCTTAATTTTTTAAAGATTATATGCCACGTTTTCCTTGCTTCCCCCCACTCTTTTGTCCACCTGTTCCTAGCCACATTTTCACCATTAATCATTTATTTCATGTTAGGACAACAAACTCCTCGAAGTCTTTAAACATACACATTCAATGTTCTATACACCTCGTATATATATATATATATTATATATATATATATATATATATATATAATATCTTTTTAGCTTATGGTATTTTCCAAAACTTTAAAGAAAATGCATCAAACCATAAAAAACTAGGGTAAGAGTTATCCCGTCATAGTTTATGATTGTATCATTTGGCCTTAATATTTTTTAAGTTCTGTTGAATTACTTCAAGGAGTAGTTTGCATCCTTTCTGCTCATCTTGCTGCATCAACTTAGATCAAACCTTTAGATATCAAAGTTACAATTAACAACCATTTCAATAAATCAAGATTCTCTTGTCATTTTTATTCCAATCAAACCCCCCCATTTTTCCAATTGTGGACTTGTTACAAAAATAGACTAATAATCGAATCATCTAATGATTCTAGGATATAATTATGTAACTCATAATAATTTGATGCCCACTGCATCTGTCAGGTATCGACAATTCAAGAGCTATTTGGACTATACCCCATATATTTTAGGGTCCATTGCACTTCCTTCTCGGAAAATTTCTATGCTTTTAGAATTAGCTATATTATTGCTTAATTGATACTTATTAAATTTTAAGTAAAGTTGTTACTTTTTGAGCACCAACAACACTGTCCCAAAATGCTTCCATGCTTATTTTGTGTCTTGGAATAATTACGATGCCATTCTCCTATTACTCTCAACTTAAATCTACACTTGCTTTATTCATTTTATTATTTTCATGAATAAGCTTCATTCCATCATGGGGTATTATAGATTTCCATTGTAGCTTGCTATTATTTTGGTGGTTTACAACCAAAATTTTAAAAAATAATTCCTTTGCAGACTACAATTTTATGTCTTCTCACACTTCTTTTGTTTCTAAAAGTCCGTGATTCCTTAATCAAGGAAGTCAAAACGTTTTTCTCTTCATTTTTCTAAAACTATAAAATGCGAGAGAAATTTCTTGCATCACCAGAAAATTTGTGATGGTTTAATTAATTTCATGTGGTAATAGTTCTTACCACAATCACCATACTTGATGGTTATTACCAATTTTTTTTTTAACAATTCTATACCGTAACAAGTTTCTCGAGGCTTTCTTTATTACGATGCCTTCCAATTAAGAATCCTTTTAATTCATTACTCCCTTTTACAAGTGTTATAAATATTAAAAATCGGGGCCTACATAGGCCAGTTATATGGTACCACATTTGACATACTCATATCTAATTTATGCCATTCACAAATGGTCCTTTTTTTATATAAATCTCACAGCTACGATGTTGTATATTAACCAAACCCTTGGTTGGTTTCTTCAAAAATTTCCTTACAAGACTAGCTCCTCCATCATGATTATTAAGGAAAGCATCCACCTCAGAAATTTTAAAAGCTCTATTGGCTTTTGGAAGCCAAATAATTTTATTGAATACACTAGGTGTTAGGGTAACAAGAGTCCTACCACCTTCCTTGAATTGCATGTCTCTTTTTTAGTGTCAAATTTACTAACACACAATGAAGCTAGCTTTGAGAAGTTGAAGACTTTAGGCATGAAACCAACATGTATGATGCGCAAGGTTCAAGCTTTATTGTTGATATTCTCTTATAGCCTCAATTAAGAATACCATATGTAAGAAATATAATATTGAAAGTCATTATCCTGTCGTCCAAGTGTGTTTAGAATATATCCACAAAACAATTATTTTTCATTTGCTCACCATTTTTTCTTTGATATCTATTAACAATACTCAATGGAAAGATGCACTAATATGTCACTAAATGAGGACATAAGTGGTATTAGGTGTATAATTTATCCCTTTTGTGCCAATGCATGTTAAGAAATGTGGTTCATTAATAACAAATTTTGTTTGAATTGGAAGGATGTGAAAAACTTAGCAAAAATGCATGCCTTTTTCAATATGGAAATGAGTTAAATCACATGAGATATGCTTTTGCTGATGGAAATTTGACTCATTTTTGTGAAAAAAGCATCATAAGGAGTATGAAAATCATTTAAGTATGAAGGATTAAGAGAATGTGGGAATGTGGGAATGAGAGATGACTTTGGGATGGAGTGAGGTAAGGCAACCACACCTACATGTGAGAGAAATAGCTAAGTATGGAAGATAAGAGAAGGAAATATTGTGGTTAGGGAAATGACTAAGTACAAATATTGATGGGTCTTTTTGAGTAATGAAGAGGGAAATATGGGAGTTGTGGAAATGAGGGGAAGTTGAAATGAATGATAAGTTCCCCCACAACCTACAATCATAGAATTGGCTAAGTATGGTTGCATTTTTGGAGTTTTAGGGTGCAAAATGAAGGTCTCAAGATTACGAGATGTGGGAAAAGGAATGAGCATAGTGAAAATAAGCCTCCAAAAACCCACATGCATGGAAAATGGTTAAGTGTTGGAGTATTGCAGGGAATGACATATGCAAAGAGTAGATAGGGTAGAAGAAGAACTTACAACTTTTATTACTTGAAAATGGCTAAATTTTTTAAAAGGAAAAAGGTCTTGCTCTTAGTATAAGGGGTTAAGAAAAAACCTTATTAATCAATGAATGCTGATCAACAAGGTTTCACGTCATGCTTTGCATAATTTAGGTTTAATAACTATTTCTCTTTTTTTCCTAGCACCTTAGATTTCACATCTTCCTAAGATTGTATCAAATGTTCATGATATATAATTTCATTATGCATTTTTCTTCATCTTGTTGTGAGGTTGAGTATTGTGAAGGGTCCTTTACATTTTATTGGTTGGATCCAACATAATATTCTAATAAGATGGAATTATATTGTTTTCACATTGTCCATGTGGGTCTCCTGTGAAATCTCTTCAAAAAAAAAACTTCCTTGCTAACCTTAACACATTGAGTTTTAAAAGGTCTATTTTCAAAGAAACATGTTCACTGAAAATAAACCTATTCATAGTCATGAGGTTACATGTCTAGGTGCAATATTTTTTGACCAAATTGATCAACTAAATAACCTTTGTCAAAATTCATATCCTCACTAATGTCACATTTATTAATATGTCACATTTCCATCTCTATAGTTCATAAGTGGAATTCCTCATGTTCCTAAAATAATTAAAGCCTCAAACCTAGAGAATAAGGTTAATGAGCATTACTTTAGCTGGAGCAGTGGAAAGAGAATCCATGGTTGGGTCAAATATTGGCAACCAAGGCTTCATGCGAGATTTTTGTTTATCCTAGTGTTGAAGCCCCGAAAATCGGGTCTACAACAAGGGGGATACCCACCTGGTCTGGACCTTGGTTAACAACTCCTTTTCCGTTTGGTATAGTGGGTCCAACTGGGGATATGGGACCAGTTTCCCAATTTGTCTCTGTGTGTGTTGAGAATTGATATTTCTTTCCTAATAATTTCTAAGTAAAATGCTTTTATTCTAAATCTAATTTATCAACATGCAATTGTATTCTAATGAATAGAAATATCTAATTCTAAAACTAACCCAGGATTTAATCTTTCAGTTATGCGATCTAAAATAATTTCTAATGGCAATTGGTAATAAAGATCATTCAACTACTATGAGAAAAAAATTCAATAAATATAAACCATTTCGTATAAAAAGTTAGACGAAACAATTGTGAAAAACATATCGCATAATAAGTTACTCATATATTAAGCATCAATAGAATAGCTATCACCATACATAAGTGCCAAATGATAACTCAAGCATTCATATATAAATAACTGAACTTGAATATCACCTTAACACATAGGCAAAAATTGTTAAGAGATAAAAGTACCATTTATAACAAGTTCTACTCATGATCTTCAGCAATAATGATCTATCTCGTCTTAATTCAACATCCACTAAGAGTACAAAAGTACAATTTCAGTAGTAGATATTAAACAGAGATATCAATAAATCATGTTCCATTCATTCATCAAAACCTCCTCGGAGGGTGCAGAAGTGCATGTTATGAGGACAAGTTTTTGATAAATTTTAGGACCCTTCTCTAAATGCATGAGAAGGGTTTAAATACTACTAGCTAAATCTAAAAATAATTTATTACAAAAATGTAGGAGGCAATTTAAATGACTGTCCTCATTTTAGGCAAAAATAAGGCAAAACTAAAACTAAAACTGAATCTAAAACTAAAATTGGTAATTAACTATCTATGTATCTGTTCCTTGTAATTGCAAGCATTCAACATTTGCTTGAGGAGAGTTGGCTGGTTGACCTCCGACTTTAGCTGTCTTGAGAAAATGGAATCGGCAAGTGCTAGCGCCATCTTCTTGGCAGAGTTAACAATACATTTGAGAGTCATGCACTTGTTGTGTGGTTTTACAAAGTACATCCAGTAAGAATCCCAATTCAACTTGGTTAACCTTTTGATGGAATCTGCTCTTTCTTGAGCCTTTTGCCTCCAGCTTGTCTATAGATGTTGTACATTTGGTAGAAATCCTGGAGTGGTCTCTGATATTTACATACCACCTTAAGAATATCTCTGATAAATACCATGGGTTTTTAGAGCTTAAGTTTTGCCTTTAGCCTTTAGCACTTTTTCCTATACTTTTCCAAATTTTCAGACGACTGAGTGATCTGAGGCTTTCCTTCTCAAGGGGTTTTTCCCATCACACATTAGAAACTGCCTCCGTTTCTTGATCCGGGCTGCCCTGGTGCTATTTTTCACCTCTTGCATGCTTTTTGTTAGAGGATATAAACCTCAAATTTTGTGGAAGGAATGACTCCATGAGTTCTTGGTTCTGAGTTTTAAGTTGTCTGTTTGTTATTTCAGCACTATCCAGTACCTATTTGACCATGTATGGAAGAATCTTGGGCCTCGCCACTATCCGATGCAAGAATGAACATGCTAGTTCTATAATCGATGCCTCAGATGACTCGTGTGAATCTGCAGTCACTGTAATCTCCATTACCCTGGGATTTTCTTCCTCAAGTAGACTGTGCATGCCTTCCCAAGTAGTAACACCGACATCTCTGTTGCAGGTGGTGTCTGTGTATAAGGGCGTCATTTCTTTATCTTCAGAACTCAGAGCTTTACCCTTTTTTCGCATAATATTCTGAACATTGCTATGTATACTTCTCTACTTTGTGCTCATGCAATTTACAAATGAGGTAAGATTAATGATAAGAAAAAGGTGACAGGAAAGCTTTAAATGCAAAAATCATATAAAATATATCACCCTACATGAAATGGCCCTTCGATCAGATCAAAACCAAATTTCGTTAATGATTACCAACTAACTCATTAACTAACATTAATGCACATAACTGGGCATCGGTTTATGGGGAAAATGTTTTCGAACGATGAGCCCTGAAGATCTGCGATAAGGCGATTTTGCGATTTTCTTTGCAATATCACAGATTGCAATATCGCTAATCCATTGCGTGTGGCAATCATCCATTACCATGTGTTTTCTGTGAAATGCGATTTGCGAGACGTGCCATCGCATATCGGCAGTTTGAGGCATTTCACCTTAAGTGATATTTGAGGCATGCGATGCGATGAGTGTCTTTAGTGCGTGATTTCACATCACGATTTCGCAATCTTAGGATTTTGTTTGTAGGATGGCATCCATTACCTTTCTGCGATGTGATGCTCTTTATTGAGAGAAGGGTTTTGTTCGAAATTATCATAAAACTTAAGTCTTTTTTGACTTTTCGGGTATTCTCCTAAGTTTATGATAGTAAGATTTATTTAAAAAAAAGGAATACAAGTACTATTTATTTATTATTATTATTATTATTTTTTTTTTTCAGATAAAGGGTCTCCACTTATTTAGTATTAGTAATAAAACTAAATAAGAGGGGGTTTTTTGCTGGCCACAACAATTGGCGATTCACTTGGAAGAACCAGTTATCTCTGTTCTTCTTTTGATTTTCTAAACTTCCAAAACAGAAAGCTTTTCTAGAAAATCAAACTTTATTATAGAAAGATAAAGTACATCATGCTTTCAGTGGTCAATGATAGTTTGTTTTCTCTATGTTAACTTTTATTTTATTTTTACTTTCTACAACTAGTCATTGTATTTACATCAGCCCCTACTTGGTTTGTAAAGATAAAAACAAAGTCTTCTTTGTAAATCAGTTTTAAATATGCTCATTTGTCGTAGGTAGAGCCTCTGTTGACAGCAGGCGTTTATAGCCTCGACATGGTTACCTGTTACCCAGCAATGATCTTGTATCCTACTTGGAGGAGTATACGATTTTCAAAGGGAAATCCATATCCACACTTATTGCTTTTATTTTCTTTTAATTCTTAAAGAACAATGCCTTGGTTTGGTAGCCAAATTATGACAATGCCACTCACTTGATTTATAACTTTGCTGAACAAGCCAACTCGTGATGAGACCCCTTGTCTTTTGATTGCAACAATCTTAACTCATTGTCCTGTTGTGGTAGACAGTTTTGGAAAAGTCAGCAAGCTATAATATCTTATGATCATGATAAGTCAGCTCGTGAAGAGACCTCTTATTCTTTAAGTTAAAGTGTATCGTTGGATTATTCCTTGAAGCTTGTAATTCTCTAGGTGGGGAGGAAGTAATTGTTTCCTTAAGAATAGCTCTGGACGACAATTGTAGAGTTTTTTGGAAAGAGATTTTCTATAGAGAATCTTTGTTTTGTTTCTGATACCTTTCATTTGACTGATATAAAACAAATTCCCACATGTAAGGTTGAAACTAGTATCATTTTCAGGTTTATACTCTTTGATTGTACCTTTCAATAATAATGACCAATTTTCTAAATCAGTTCTATTTATACAAGCGAAAAACAAAATCTAAAAGAAATACTTATATTTTTTCGTGAATTCCAAATGCAACCATTTACAACTAGTTTTATTATAAAAAATAAAGGAAAGACTAATTTATAAAAAAAATAGAAGAATGATCTCCTATGGAAAGAATTTTTTGAGGATCTGCCCGTTAAAAGGTAAAGATTCTCTTTTTCCTATTAAATCATGTAACATAAAAGTAGATGGACCTATGATTTCTGCAATTTGGAAAGGGCCAAGCCACATTCGTTGGAATTTTGTATGTTTGCCCTTTTCTTCATGAGACTTATCCCATTTCAAAACTAAATCTCTAACTTGAAAGTCCTTTCTGGATATCATGTTTGAATCAAAAGAACATTTTACTAATGCTTGGTGATAAGCATGAGTTATTTTAGCTTGTTCTCGTTGTTTTTCTAGCTTAAGGATTTGCAGCTGCCTTAGTTGTAAGTAAGAAGTTGGTGTTTCATCAATAAATTGAACTAAGGCCAAAGAGGGAATCACTAGATGAGTTGGAAGGACTGCTTCTTTCCCATAAACTAAATTAAAGGGAGAAGTGCCAATGGAAGCTTTCTACGTTATTCAGTCTGCCCATAGAGCACACGTTAAATATTTGTGCCAATTCTTATGATTTTGATCGATGGTTCGCTTAATGATTCTGATTAAGTTTTTATTTATTGATTTAGCTAATCCATTCCCCTGTGGGTAATAATTGGCAGAGTATTTAAGTTTAAAACCTCTTTTAAGTGCAAATTCAGTCATAGCATTGCCAGAGAAATATGATGCATTATCAAACATTAAAGCAGAGGGTAAACCAAACTTGGTCATTATGAACTGATCTATGAAATCAATGATGTGTTCAGCATTAGCTGTCTTGAGAGGAACTGCTTCTACCCATTTAGTGAAATAATCTATAGCCGTGAGGATATACCTATGCTGTTTAGAAGAGTGAGGAACGATCTCACCTATTATATCCAATCCCCATTGATCAAAATGTTGATCAATATTGACTGGTTCTAAAGGCAATGATGGTTTCTTTTGTCTTCCTGCAGCAGTTTGACAAACTTGACATTCCTTTACGTAGCTATGTGCATCTTTGAATAGTGTAGGCCAATAATAGCCTGCACGCAGGATTTTATATGCTGTAGCATCTCCAACATAATGTCCACCTGCTGGTCCATCGTGGAGTTCCTGCAACACCTTTTCAGCTTCAGATTTCTCAAGACATCTAAGGAGGACAAAATCATAATTCATCCTAAAAATTACATCATTCACGAGCTGATATTGCTTAGCCTTCAATCTTAGAGCTCTTTTCTTTGTATAATCTAGATTTGAAGGAGCATATCCATTTTTTAGATAAAATATGATATCAACATATAATGATTCAATATCATTTAGGCTTAACTCATACATTTGTACTTCTGCAGATGGTATTTCGGAAATAAGCGATGCTCTAGCCAGCATTTTGCAAAAGCCTGGGCCTTTTACAATATTTGGTGGTTTAATTTCAGTGTCGTATTCTTGTAAGGCAGTAATCCAATTGGCTCTTTTCTCACCCACGTCTTTCTGTACTAAAAGATTTCTTACCGTTGGAAACGGTACTATGATTTTTGTATGGGTTTTAAGCAGAAAGGGTCTGAAATGTTTGATTTCTTTGAAAATAGTGTAAGCTTGTTTCTCTACGTTTGAGTAATTTAATTTAGCCCCTTGTAGATTTGAACTGAAAAAGGCAATTGGGGCTTCTGCCTTGTCTTGATTTGCTTGAGTGAGTATTGCAGCATATGATTTATCAGAGGTAAATGTATACAAAATTAAAGGATTGGAAAAATTTGGAGTTGCTAAAGATGGAGTGTTTACAATTGCTTGTTTAATCAGATTGAATGCTTCGTATTTGTCTTGGCCCCATTTGAATATTGATTTCTTTTTAATCATTACTTGTAAGGGAGATACGATTCTTGAAAAGTCGGGAACAAATATTTTTACAAAATTAATCTGGCCAAGGAACGATTGCATATCTTTCTTGTTATGAGGCAAGGGTATTTCAGAAATCTCCTTGATTCTGTCGCGATCAATATGGATTCCAGATTTTGACACTATAAATCCAAGAAGTTTTCCTTCACTTAATGCAAAAAAGGACTTTTTTGGATTAAGTGAAATTCCATACCTTTGGCAACATTGGAAGATCTATTTTAACTCTTTGAGATGATTACCTCATTTTTTGGAATATACAGTTATATCATCCAAGTAGATTACTACCAATTTGTTTACTAAACCCTTAAATACGATGTCCATGGCCCTTTGAAATGTGGCGCTAGCATTGATCAGACCGAAAGGCATCTTTTGATATGCATAAGTACCCCATATGGTTCTGAATGTGGTCTTTAATTGATCATCGGGATGGACCAAAACTTGGTTGTAGCCAGAGAAACCATCCAAGAAGGACATTAATTCTGATCCTGCAATTGCTTGTAATATTTGCTCCATGGGAGGCAAAGGAAAATTATCCTTTTGGCAGGCTTTGTTAAGATTTCGAAAGTCAATGCAAATTCTAATCTCTCCATTTTTCTTTCTAACAGGAACCATATTGGAAACCCATCTAGAATGTCGAACGGGAAAAATGATTTTGGCTTTCAATAATTTATTGAGTTCAGATTTGATCTGGTTTTCTAGATTAGGATGGATCTTTCTCAGCTTTTGCTAGACAGGTTTTTCATCTTTTATCATTGGGATAGTATGTTGTATGATAGAAGTGTCGTAAGTCTTAAGTTCATCATAGTTCCAGACAAAGACACTTTTGCATTGTTTTAGGAGACGAATGTATGCCAATCTTTCTTCAGGAGCTAGGCCAAGACCTAGGTTGATATTATGCGGCTTGGTATTAGTTCCTAGATTTACTAATTCATAGTTCAGAGTTGAACTTTGAAGTTTTGAATTGGTAGATCTTTTGAATTGGTCTTTCAAATCATATAGGTCTTCCAATTTGACTACCAATTTTGGCATAGCATTATTAATGCTATTTTGTTGTAATTGTTTTTCATGTTGGTCCTCATCAATTATTTGATTAGTGTAAGATCCCTCTGATGTGAGGAAGCTTACGATATCAGGATCATCGTTGAAAATTCTCCAATTGGTAATGTTATCAGGAATCGAGGGACTAAAGATTAATTCGATTGAGAATCTGTCTGGGCTATAGTCTTCTGAGGGAATGAGCTTGGAAGTTACGTTTGCCAAGAGGTCAGCACTAGCATTTTGGAATCTGGGAATTGATGAAATATTGAATGCTATGAAATGTTCAGTCAGATCTTGTACTAAAGATTGATAATGGTTTAAATGAACTGATAGACAATGTATAGTATTTCGTACCTGTCTGATAACAATTTTAGAATCTCCTAAAGCTTGTAGATACTTGATATCTAATCCGATTTCTTAGTATAATCCTTTGACTAAGGCTTCGTATTCTGCAGTATTATTAGTGCAATCGAACTTGAGTCTACAAGTTAGCATAGTTTTGTTTCCCTCTGGACTGACTAATACACATCCTGCTCCTGCTCCCTTGTTAGATTTAGAACGTCAAAAAGTAACTTCCAAAATAAAGATTTATTTACAGGACTATCTATGAAATTAACACATTTAGAACTATCTATTTGAGAAAAATTTTCTACTTGAGATAAAACAGAATGTTCTAAGTAAGGCGAAGTATGAGCATTAAAATTTCCTAATAAAGAGTCAACATAATAGTTGCCAATTATATTATTGTTGTATGCTACAGGTTCATTTTCTCCTTCCAATTCTGTTACTATGTATTTTTGATGTCTTTCTCACTCAACCTTTATTTGATTTGGTTTACCATTGTAAGAGAGCCACATATGCGACCAGTTGGTTGCAAAGTATCCATGAAGCTTTTTAGACCAATCTCTACTAAGAATTAAGCCATAAAATCCTGGAATGTCTGCAACTAAAATATCAATAACTTGACATACCTTTGGGTTAGATGACAGCCTTATGGTAACCTGATTTAGTTCACCAATCACTTCAACCTACAACCGGTCCAGCTGAACTATGCGTATTGCAGATTTTTGAGGTTGGACGTTCAACTTTGCACATATTGATTTAGGTAAGATATTAGATGAAGCTCCCGAATCTACTAAACAATTATGTAAATTTTTGTTGAAAACTTCATAAGTAAGAAGAAATGGGGGAGTATGAGATCTTGACCTTCCTCCAATTAGAGTGATATTGTTTGGATCAACTTTATTAGTCACATTAGTTGGAGGTCTTCCCATCTCGTGAGAAGCTTGCAAGATTACAACAACAGGCGAAGGTGCAACAGGTATTGCGTGCAACTCTTTCAAAAGTAGCTTTTGTTGATGTTTTAACTTAATAAATTCATAAAAAGTAATGTTAGCCTAGTCTTCTTCATGTATCTATGATATTATATTCCATCTCATTAGAAACAATCAATGTTTTAGATGAAGTTGGTGAATCTGTATGGACTGGGCTTGTTTGAGTCGCTTTGGGTGATGTTTTCTTACCTGCAACTTTATCCTTAAATATTGAGCTTGCTCTCTTCGGCTTAGGAGTAGATTGTGGAGGATCAAGTTGATTTCTACTTCTAGTACTGACTGGTGATGCCTCTTTATCCTCTTCACCTTGGAGGATGAAATCCCACATACCCTGTACTTCTACAACTTCTTCTTCATCAGTAGGCTCTTCGTTAGAAACTTCCTCTTCTTCTTCTTCTAATTCAACATTTGTGATAGCATTGGGAGGCTTTGAATTAGTCGAAGGATTTCTTCTATAAGGCTTGTAAGGCTTTTTAGAATAAACCTTTGCTACTTGTTTCCTGATGTCAACCATTTCATTAGACATGGTTTTCAAAACTTTCTGCAATCCTTCTAAATCAAACAGGTCTTTCGATTGTTTTTTCGTTGGATCTTCTTTAAAAATAACCTTCTTAGATTTTCGTTCATCAATGGCATTTTTCTTTTCTAAGGCTATGATACGTTTCTCTACCGCTATTTCTTCCTTCATATTGTCAGCTAAAGTTGTTTTGTTAGCCCTATCAACGATTATTGCTATGTTTGATGGTAGAGCTGATATATACCATTCACTTCTAACTTCTTCACTAGGCTTGGAAGCGGAAGGAATTTTGTTCAAAATTTTATTGAAACGTGAGTTAAAATCTTTGATAGGTTCCCTTGATTCAACCCTAATATTAGACAAGTCGTTGATCAGTGTCACAGTAGACCTGTCATCACCGAATTTAGTTAAGAATTGTTCTTGGAAAATATCCCAACTAGTGATAGGTCCAGATGGTAATGAGAAATACCATGATCTGGTTGCTCCTTGCAAGGTGTAAGGAAGGAGCTGGACAAAAAAATCTTCATTAGTAACCCCATTGAGATTTATAGATAGCATAAAGATGTTTATATGTTCTTCTACTAGCATGCCTATTTCAAGATTAAACTTGTGCAGCCATTTTTCAGGATGGGCTGGTGTTTGACTTAAGGGCACAGGCATTAAGAATGCCCTTGGGTTATTCCATGGAGTTTGGGCCATCGTTGAACTACTAACAGAGGAAAGCGCAGAAGATGTTCCTTATGGTTGGGAAGATGAGGATATTATAGTTCTAGATGATTGAGAGGGAGATGTTGAAGTTCGAGTGGTCTGGTGGACAATAATTTGAAGTGGAGGGGTGGATGGTAGACTTCGCGATGGAGAGGTTGAGATGGAAGATGATGAAGAAAGAGTCTCGCTATCAGACCCTTTATGTGATTTCCTTGCTCTCTTCCTTGTAGGTAGAGGTAACTCAGTTGGTTCAATACCAAACTTTTCACTCTTCAATCTATTAAGAGGATGAGAAGGGTTATATTGCGAAGTCACGCTACCTTGAGATTTTTCAGATTTTTGGGGTGATATAGAAAATTACTGAAGTTTATGGATCAAAGATTCAACTTCAGGAGGTTCAATAGTAGATTTCTCTGAAATGTTCAGGTTTGTGGCAGTGGTTGTTGTTTTATTGACTTCTTGCTCAAGATTTAAAGATTCTAAATGCGATGGAGAAATCGGGGGAGATGGTGAGGGCGATTTACTCTCAGAATGGTATTAGATTTATATTTACTTGCCATTCATAGTTCGGGCCCCTCCTTCAAGTGTAAAATATGTTGAAGCCCTGAAAATCGGGTCTACAACAAGGGGGATACCCACTCAGTCTGGACCTTGGTTAGCAGCTCCTTTTCCATTTGGTATAGTGGGTCCGACTGGGGATATGGGACTAGTTTCCCAATTTGTGTGTGTGTGTGTGTTGAGAATTGATATTTCTTTCCTAATAATTTCTAAGTAAAATAATTTTATTCTAAATCTAATTTATCAACATGCAATTGTATTCTAATGAGTAGAAATATCTAATTCTAAAACTAACTCAGGATTTAATCTTTCATTTATGCGTTCTAAAATAATTTCTAATGGAAATTGGTAATAAAGATCATTCAACTGCTATGAGAAAAGAATTCAATAAAGATAAACCATTTCGTATTAAAAGTTAGACGAAACAATTGTGAAAAACATATTGCATAATAAGTTACTCATATGTTAAGCATAAATAGAATAGCTATCACCGTACAGAAGTGCCAAATGATAACTCAAGCATTCAAGTATTCATATATAAATAACTGAACTTGAATATCACCTTAACACATAGGCAGAAATTGTTAAGAGATAAAAGTACCATTTATAACAATTTTACTCATGAGCTTCAACAATAATGATCTATCTTGTCTTAATTCAACATCCACTAAGAGTACAAAAGTGAAATTTCAGTAGTAGACATTAAACACAGATATCAATAAATCCTGTTCCATTCATTCATCAAAACCTCCTCGGAGGTTGCAGAAGTGCATGTTCTGAGGACAAGTTTTTGATAAATTTCAGGACCCTTCTCTAAATGCATGAGAAGGGTTTAAATACTACTAGCTAAATCTAAAAATAGTTTATTACAAAAATGTAGGAGGCGGTTTAAATGACCATCCTCATTTCAGGCAAAAATAAGGCAAAACTAAAACTAAAACTGAATCTAAAACTAAAACTGGTAATTAACTATCTATGTATATGTTCCTTGTAGTTGCAAGCATTCAGCATTGGCTTGAGGAGAGTTGGCTAGCCGACCTCTGACTTTAGCTATCCTGCGAAAATGGAATCGGCAAGTGGTGGCGCCATCTTCTCGGTAGAGTTAACGATACATTTGAGAGTCATGCACTGGCTGTGTGGTTTTACCAAGTACGTCCAGTAAGAATCCCAATTCAACTTGGTTAACCTTTTGATGGACTCTACTCTTTCTTGAGCCTTTTACCTCTAGCTTGTCTGTATATGCTGTACATTTGGTAGAAATCCTAGAGTGGTCTTTGATATTTACATACCACCTTAAGAATATCTCTAAGAAATACCACGGGTTTTTAGGGCTCAGGTTTTGCCTTTAGCCTTTAGCACTTTTTCCTATACTTTTATGGATTTACAGACGACTGAGTGATCTGAGGCTTTCCTTCTCAAGGGGTTTTGCCCAGCGAATTGTGCATCAGAAATTGCCTCTGTTTCTCGATCCGGGCTTCCCTGGTAGCTATTTTCCACCTCTTGCGCGCTTTTTGTTAGAGGATATAAACCTCAAATTTTGTGGAAGGAACAACTCCATGAGTTCTTGGTTCTGAGTTTTAAGTTGTCTGTTTTTTATGTTAGCACTATCCAGTACCCATTTGACCATGTCCTTGTATGGAAGAATCTTGGGCCTTGCCACTATCCGGTGCAAGAACGAACATGCTAGTTCTGTAATCGACGCGTCAGACGACCTGCGTGAATCTACAGTCATTGTAACCTCCATTACCCTGGGATTTTCTTCCTCAAGTAGACTATGCATGCCTTCCCAAGTAGTAATGTTGGCATCTCTGTTGCAGGTGGTGTCTGTGTATAAGGGTGTCATTTCTTTATCTTCAAAACTCAGAGCTTTACCCTTCCCATAATATTCTGAACACTGCTATGTATACTTCTCTACTTTTTGCTCCTGCAATTTACAAATGAGGTAAGATTAATGATAAGAAAAAGGTGATAGGAAAGCTTTAAATGCCAAAATCATATAAAATATATCACCCTACGTGAAATGGCCCTTTAATCAGATCAAAACCAAATTTCATTAATGATTACCAACTAACTCATTAATTAACATTAACGCGCATAACTGGGCATCAATTTATGGGAAAAACTTTTTCGAACGACGAGCCTTGAAGATCTGCGATAAGGCGATTTTGCAATTTGCTTTGCAATATCGCTAATCCGTTGTGTGTGACAATCATCCATTACCATGTGTTTTCTGCAAAATGCAATTTGCGAGACGCGCCATCACATATCGGTGGTTTGAGGCATTTCACCTTAAGTGATATTTGAGGCATGCGAAGCGATGAGTGTCTTCAGTGCGTGATTTCGCATTGCGATTTTGAAATCTTAGGATTCTGTTTGTAGGATGGAATCCATTACCTTTCTGCGATGTGATGCTCTTTATTGAGAGAATGGTTTTGTTCGAACTTATCATAAAACTTAAGTCTTTTTTGATTTTTCGGGTATTCTCTTAAGTTTATGATAGTAAGATTTATTTAAAAAAAGGAATACAAGTACTAATTATTATTGTTTTTATTTTTGGATAAAGGGTCTCCACTTATTTAGTATTAGTAATAAAACTAAATAAGAGGGGAGTTGTTGTTGGCCACAACACCTAGAAGCATGTGCTTGATTTAAGGATAAGGCCTTTATATTTGGCCAAATTGAATTCTCTATTGAAGAAACATTTCTCACACGGATAAATGAATGTCTTGTCTTGAATTTTAGGATTCTAATTTGTGAAGGCCAATTGCTACAAGTCTATGCATTTATGTTAAAGGCTACTAAACCAACATATCTTAAACCATGCTATCAAATGAAAGTGGACTAATCCACTATTATTAGGATTGATATTGATGTATCTTCTTTGATCATCCTGACACACATGGAGGATAAAGCCAAGGAAAAGTTCAATCTTGTTTGATCACCTTCATTTAGAGATTCCTTAAAATACTTCCATAATTCTAGTGAGGTGAAGTGCATAGGTTTGAGAGGAAAGGATCCACGCAAATTATAACATCGATGAGAGAACGTAGTGAAAAATGTCCCATGGAAACTAATTTCAACACTACTAATGGGGGTGTTTGTGAGGGGATTTGAAATGATTAATAACGTACCCCACATCATATTTTCATATAATTGGCTAAATATTGGTGCATTTTGGGTTTTGTAGGGTGAAAAATGAAGGTCACAAGATTACAGGATGTGGGAAATGAAATGAGCATAGTGAAAAGCAGTCTCTTGCAACCCACATGCATGGAAAAGGGTTAAGTGTTAAAGTATCGTAGGGAATGAGATATGCAAATATTAGATAGGGTGGAAGAAGAACCTAGAACCTATATTACTTGAAAATGGATAAATTTTTGAAAAGGAAAAATGTCTTGTTCTTAGTATAAGCGATTAAGTTAAAATATTATTAATCAATGAATGTTGATGAAAAGGATTTTACCTCATACTTTCTATAGTTTAGGTTTGATAACTATTTATCTTATTTTTCTAGCACCTTATATTTAACCTCTTCCTAGGATTGTGTCAAATGTTCATGAGGTGTAATTTCATTATGCACTTTCTTCATCTTGTTGTTGTTGAGTTTTCCAAAGGGTCCTCTACATTTTCTTGGTTGGATGCAACATAATTTACTCTAGAAATTCCTTTCTAATGAGATGGAATTCCATTGTTTCCCCTTTGTCCATGTGGGTATCCTATGAGATCTCCTAAAAAGGAAACCTTCCTTTCTAACCTTACCACATTGACTTGTACTATCTCTATTTTCAAATAAATATGTTCACTGAAAATAGACCTAGTCATAGTCATGAGGTTACATATCTAAGTGCAATATTTTTTGACCAAATTGACCAATTAAACAACCTTTATCAAAATCCATATCCACACTAATGTGGGATATGTATTAATACACCAGATTTCGATCACTATATTTCATAAGTGGAATTCCCCACATTCCTAAAAGAATTAAAGCCTAAAACTAGTGAAGAAGGTTAATTAGCATTACTTAAGCTAGAGTAGTGGAAACAAAATCCATGGTTGGGCCAAATATTGGCAACCAAGGCTTCATGAAACATATTTGTTTATCTTGTAAGAATGTTCTTTATGCCTTTATCTTTGGCCATATTGAATTATCTATTGAAGAAACATTTCTCACATGGATAAATGAAAGTCTCTTCTTGCATTTTAGGATTCCAAGTCTTGGAGACTAATAGCTACAAGTCTATGCATTTATGTTAGAGGTTATTTAACCTACATCTCTTAACCCATGCCATCAAAATAAAGTAGACTAATCCACTATTATTAGGATTGGTATTGATGTATCTTCTTCGTTCATCCTAACACAAATTGAGGATAAATCCAAGGACAAGTTCAATCTTGTTTGATCACCTTCAATTAGAGATTCCTTTAAATACTTATCTAATTCTAGTGAGGTGAAGTGCATAGGTTTGAGAGGAAAGGATCCACCCAAATTATAGCATCAATGAGGGAACCTACGGAAAAATGTCCCATGGAAACTAATTTCAACACTGCTAAAGGAGATTTTTGTGAGGGTTTGACTAAATTACATGATATTAATAGAAATAAATAAAAGAGTTAGAGAGAAGTGAAGAAATATAGGATCAAATTTACCAAACAAAAGTCCAGCAATGAAGTCCCAAAGGATTTAGGCATCCATGTAATAAAGCGGAAAAACATCATGGGAATTGTAGAACTAAAGAGTATTAAAAGAATACATTCGATTTATTGGCATAATAAACCCTAACGCCATTGCAACTTAAAAAATTGTATCATTGCTATCACAAATAGAGCTCCACTTAGTATTTAAAAAGAAAAAATGAACATATTAAACCCTTTAAATTTTGCAATGATATTTTTCATTCTAATTTCAAAAAATTATTAAATTTACTAGTTTCTATCAAATTAAATTATAATTTTGATAAAAAATTCTCTATACTAACACAGATTATTCCCTAAATATCATAATTTATTATGCTTAATACCAAACCTTTAAACAGTTATTTAAAATAAATAAAATTAAAATATCATCATTTCCCGCATATAATTTTTAAAATTAATTCAATTTCATCTTTTATTCTCTTACACTGTAATTCAAGCTTTATTTTAACAATATATTAATATATCTCTTTCGTTTATTAAAATTAAACAAAATTTCCATCGCTATAAACATGAAATCATCGTAATTATATTATCATCTTTAGAGATGCCAATATATGCTACCGTCATATTTGCCACTATATAGTGTTTTATTATTATTAAATTATGAATATAATACATAATGTTTATAAAGACCTATGGATTTTTTAAATATGCATGCATGCCTTTATATATATTATTGTGTTAATATATAAAATGATTTTATATATGGAAATGATACATGTGATGAGATTAAGATGATAATTAATAATTAGAAGTATGTATTTTTTTTAAAACGATTATAAGTGTAAAATAGAAGGAATGGAGTATATAGGTTTTTTAGATTTTAACAATTAAATCATGATGTGGAGGTGAGTTTTTCATCTCAAAGTCAAAAATAAAAAATTAGAACATTGATTTGGTCTGCAATTTGATTGTGATTTTATCATTAAATTATATCTATATAAGATATAAGATTGATAATATTTTGATTAATTTATTATTAGTTTATGATTAACTTATTTTTCAAAATTATGTCATGTGGGTGTAGTTTGGGTGGTAGGGAAGAGTAGTTCTTATCTTTTCCACTGAGTTCTAGTCTCACAAAAATTCCAAAATTGACATGTTCTCTCCTTAGAAGTAATTTCTATAAGAGAGATAGCTAGCTAACCTAGACACAGATGTCAAAATTGACATACTCTCTTTAGAAGTAATTTCTATAAGAAAGATAGCTAGTTCACCTAAACATAGATGGCTTTTCCATGGACGTTTTCCTTACATATAGTATAATTTCTTGATCGATGCAATATATTGTGAATAACCCCTTCAATCACATTTCCTGTGAGGACTGAAGTATCTCAATTTTTTTTTTGGCATATATCTAAGTTATGCAAAACAAAAAATTAAAAAAGTATTTATAGGCACAAACCATTATTATAGTATAAAATTTGAAAAAGTGTTTCTTGATTTTTTTTATTGAGATTTGATCAGCGTCAGTGTTCGGTGCTCTCTCTCTCAGTCTCTCTCTTTTACCATTGTTTCAATTGTTTTTTGAATGTATAAATGGATTTAATGCCTTTAAAATCTCCTTGGACACTTGGATTGTGTAATATACACAACTTAGAATTGCAATTCTAACAAGTCTTTGATGATATTTAGACGAAATTTATCAAAAAATACCTAAAAAAAAGCTAAAATATAAAAAAAAAAATATTTGAAATATTACATAATTATATATATATATATATATAAAATATTGACATTGAAAACTCTTTTATTTAATATATATAGTGAAATAATTATTATGAATCACATTGTAAATAGTAACATGTTTCTCTTATTATATTTGAGAATGTTATTTTACTTAATCTTTGCAAATATTTTATTTATAAGCTACACATTTTTTTATTAATAATATTTTAAATGCGACATATTATTTTTATATTAAATCTATTAAATCTCCTTTTTATTATTAGAATATATTTTTAACATTTAAAAAGGGATATCATATTTATCGGTATATGTGTTGAAGTAGACCTTAGTGAAATATTGACGGATAAAATCATCTTCATGTATGTGGCAAGGAATATCACCAACCACTAGATAAAACACTTCTTTCATGTGTAGAATCTGTTAACATCCCGAATAGCTTCATAATTCTTGTCCTTCGTCAAATGGGGGTGTTCGCCACCCAAAAGCCAAAGAAAACTAGTAGTGGTTGGCATGATCCAAAAGCTACTTCTAGCTCCAAGAATTCTGTAGGTCAAAAGGAGGATTACTCTTAGCAGCATAAATCACATCTTGACAACTCAACTTCTCAAAATATTGATCAACCCCCTGTGGCATCATCTCATCCCTCAACAAGGGGGAGCCTATTGGAAAATCTTAATGAAAGGGAATTAACGATGATCATGCTGACAATTAGTGGGCACAAACACACCCATGAATTTGATCACTCTCATAAAGAGAAATAATTAATGATTAAAACATATTTGGAAGTTGTGGATCTTTTTCAAAATAATGAGGATATGGCTACATCTTCAGTTATGATAGATAACTTTGTAGAATGAACAAATGTAAGAAGCACAAAAAGTAAAAACAAGAACTCATGAGTCAATTTGACATTTAACATTAGAATTTTTTTTTTTTGAATTAAAGATTAAATTAAAAAAAATTCATTCAAAAAAATATATATATATATATATATATATATTATAATATATATATATAATATTTATGGTTGAGATCAGAGTGAAAGATTTTAGAATCTCTCATATTAGGTTGTAATATAAATAACAAAGAGCATAGTGAATAATTAAACTAAAACAAATATTTTATTATACGACTTTCAATTTTATTTGAGGATTATTTTATTTTTATTTTAAAGGAATAAGTACCAAGTCTTCCACATTTAGCACAAATGTAATCACACCTCACCCTTATACTGGTTGTAGAAGGTGCCTCTCAATGTTAAGAATTAAAATAATATTAATAAAAACTAATTATTCTGTATTAAAATTTAAAATTGTATATTAATAAATAAACAAGAAAAAAAAAGAAGATGAATTATATATATTATATATTATATATAATATATTATATATATATTGATTCATCTTGAAAAAACATGTCACAAACACACACAGGGAGTGGTGGAATGGCAATGCCTCAACGCAGTATCACATTAGGTAATAACATTACCATAATATCATTACCTGGAAGTATTTCATCATTGTTTGGATGTTCTCCTTCTTCTGTGTCTATTGTGTGCAAATTTGATTTTCTCACTTTGTCGTCACTTTGTTCATATTTGGTCTATTTTGTGCTCACTCAAATCTTTAGGTGAAGATGATACCATGACTACATTGTAACTCAGTATCGGTTCCGAGAAAGAAGAAGTGAATTCTGTCTACCCATCTAACCGTGCTAGGTCATGACTCTTATAACTAGCTTTGTAACGAATTTAATACCGGTTGAATGAATTGGATGGCTTAAACTATTTTAATTGTCTAACATCTAAAATCAAGGGTACATGAATGTACACATAATCTAAGAGGAGAGTTTTTTTTTTCCAGAGGGAAATGCCTTACGGTGTAATAAACAAAATGGAAGGAGAAAGGAGAAGAAACCAACGAAATGGAAGTCTTAAACAAAAAATATAAACATAAAAATAAATTAGAATAAACATATATTTAAATTAAACGATACTTTAACCAATTCTTTAAAATAATCATGTCAATAAGTGTACCTATTTCAACTTATGTATGTAGGTTTGCAGAAGTTAATTTTTTTTTTT
>APFE030204503.1:3658-29562 GCA_000404065.3 Pinus taeda
CAGTTCTGTTGTGGGATTTTATCCCCTAAGGCTCTTGGGTGGAACCCTAGCAGACTGAAAGTTGTCTAAGTCAAGAAACATACACACGCACAGCCATTATGCTAGAAAAAGCTATTTCTAAAGTGAGAAGGACATACCTGAGGTCCTACGTTTGGGTAGTTACTCAAGGGTGAAAACCCTTCTTCACGTCCCTTCCGCTCCTTTGCCCTGCAAAAACAACAATTCCAAGGAATGCAGTAGTATATGGACAAAGATTTACATAAAAATAGTCTTTATGTTATATAAGAAAGGAGTTAGTTACAAACTTTTAGACATCCATTCCTACATGAAATTCAAATATGAACATCATTAACATAAAGAAAGAAGTGTATCGGGAACAAGACGTGTTTCTTTATTAGACAAATAGAATAGTATGAAAAAAGAGCAATATCACCTGAACCACTTTTGCAGGCTCAAAGCTCAGCCTCCTTCTGGATCCGTCCCACCTCAAGCCTCTAGTAGGTCACCTTCCAATACTCACTCCAAGATGTCATGACTAAGGGATGAACATCAAATCACAAGGAAACAAGGGTTTCCTGTACAATATAGGGGAAGTGCAGAAGGCACAAGGGTCTTCAGACCTGATCAGGGGGAAAAAACTCAGTATAATAACCTTGCTCTATACTCTCTCCTCCCTTAGGCATTCCCTTTGATGTCTTTTTATACCAATTCCAAAGTAGTTTTTTAGTTAGGAATTGGTTGGGGACAGTTGAGGCCACGGGAACTAACAAGTGATTAGCAGGTAAAACCCGCGATATCCGCCCGAAGATAAGGAGTTTTATATTTTTTTAAGTGTCTTAATACATATACGCGGGTTGGGTATGTATGAACCCGCGTATACGCGCGTTTAACTCAGGGCAATGTCACGTACAGGGAATAAAACACTGTTTTTTAGAATTTGGACCAGGTCTGGAAGGAGGGGTTGCCCTAGGCCATGAGTGTAGCATCACAAACCATAATGGTGAGATTTGAAGCTATAACAGTTGTGAAGGGATAAGTTTGTGTACTTTGGAGACAGGATGGAGCTCGTGGGGATCACCCCTCTTGTTGACAATGGGCACTAATTTTTCTCTAGCATGGATGGACTTTCTTTTGAAAGGAAAAATCGATCCAAGAGCCCTAGAGGGATCAATAGGAAGTTTTAATTGAGTGTCTCTTGGAGGAGGACCCTAATCACACACCAGAAATGCTGGAGTGAGGTCATGGACCCTAATCACACACCATACATGATGGAGTGAGGTCCTAGACCCTAATCACACATCGGGTAGGGTGGAATGAGGTCTGGTTCAACATCTAGACCTGATTAGCAACCAAGAAGGGGTTGAGTGAGGTGTTTTCCTAAAATTCTCACCAGGAAGGGTGAGTGAGTGATTCCTAGCTTAGGGTATCAAAATATTGGCCTAGGTGGTGGCCATGTGGTTCGAGGAATAATCACTGTGGAGGATTGAGTCCTAATATGCTGATGACATTATCATGGGTTTGGTACCATCATGAAAATGATCGCTAATGGATGTTGATAATAATGATGATGCTGGTAATAATGGATAACCTTTTTCTTTAGATAAATTTGTTCAATGTGAGAACATCTATGACAATAATTATGAATACCTCCCTAGTTAAGAGGGAGTGTTGAGTTTGTAAATATGGTCAGTATTCATAATGTACTTTTTGTCACTTAATGTAATTATATTTATCATTGTAAAACATATTTATAAATGCTTGAGTCAAAGTCCCATTGTGACTTTTAAAAGAAGTAAAATTTAATTTCTGAAATTTAATTTTTGACTCTAAATGGTGACAAGTCGTCTTCCATCCAATTCAAGTCATCCATATCCAAGAGACACATTTATTCACCCTAGACAAACTACTATATAAATGCAACTTCAACTCCTCATTTGGTAGATTCACATTCCTCACTCCATACAACTTTTGGGAAAGCGAAGGAGGTCAAGAATGATGAAGAAGGACAAATAAAGAAGGTTGAGTTTCTCTCTCTCCTCTCTCATCAAATCATACATGTGGATAAAAGTCTCTCCCTATGATTTTCACTATTTCTAGACATTTTGTTGTAGTGGGGCCAAAATATTTTGGGTTACTGGGCAAATTCTGGGGGTCAAAATTCTAGGCTACTAGATAGTTGTTGGGAGGCTAAAATATCTATATTAGGAAAGTAGAATGAAGTGTAGGATCATTTTGGGTTACCTTAGTTGGAGGAGAAGACCATGTTTTACCATAGGTCTAGGTGTGTCTCTTATTTAACATGAAAAACTCTCTATTGAAAAAGTTGTTGGGTTTTTCGCTGTAGTGGTTTTTCCAAGGGTAAATCTTGTCTCTCTTTTGTACATTATGATATACACTATTCTACTATTGAATTTTTGAAGTATAATTGTTGAATGATATATTGAAATAAGATAAATAATATCTACATCAAAAGTGATTATCAAAATTTCAAAAATATTGTGCTAACCCTAATTGCACTAGAAAAATCAACAAGATCTAGGTTTAATGCACTATTTATTGGGATTATAAGTGTGGTAGAGACTAGATTAAATCTTCCATAGCCAAGTTAAGTGTATAGTTGATATCCTATAAAGATTCGGGATGATGGACTACAAATACATGGTCACACCTATGGCTACGAATCTAAAGTTCTTTAGTGATTATTCTTCAGATTTGGTTGATCCCACACCGTCTAGATAATTGATCGGATCCTTGATGTACCTAGTTAATACTAGGACAAATATATGTTTTGTAATGAATACATTGAGTCAGTACATGAATGAGCCTAGACATTTATATTTCATAGCAAAAAACCATCTATTGAGGTACATTCATGGTACAATTGAGTATGGAATCAGATATTTCTTGGGCGGTGAAGTAAATCTACAAGGTTATACAACCTTAGCTGGGTAGGGATTGTAGTAAACAAGAAAAGCACATAAGGATGTTTCTTTTGTTTGGGATCAGGTATGATCTCATGTTTTAGCAGAAAAAACTTGTGAATGAAACTCAGTATAGTAATGGAAATATATATAACATTCAATTATGCAAGGGATGAAGTAGTGTGGCTTCAAAAATTACATGTAGGGTTATTTGATATAGACTTAGATACAAATTTGATATATTGTGATAATCGAAGTTGTGTAAATATTTTAGAGAATCCAGTCTTTCACAAAAATTCAAAGCATAGAGATATCAAATACCATTTCATATGATACATGGTACAAAGAGGAGCAGTGGAACTCCAATACATATCCAATGATGAGTATACAACAAACATTCTAAGAAAGCCCTTTTCTAAAGAGAAGATTGAATACTTTAGAGACAAGCTTGGTGTGATGGAGAAAGTCCACCCTCATTGAGAAGGAGCTGTAACATTTCTCCTAAAATAGTTTTTCATATTTGGTGTTGCTCTGCAAAAAGTAGACCTGGACAATACCCCAGTGAAGTCACTTCAGGAACACAAACATTTCTCCGCTACTAGCGAGCCTGGACAGTACTCGAACATAATTTCTTGCTTCACCTCTCTACGCAAGAAGCCTTTCTCTTCTTTCACATTTATTTATTTATTTATATAGGGCTATGCATCAACACTTATTTATTTCATGGGTGGAAGTGGGATCCCTACTTATTGAGAGTAGGAGAAGTTGTCCCTTCAGATAAGCATATATAAGACCTCCGATATTGGTTTTCTCATTTAGATTTTCCCCTTGCCCTTCTTTACTTTATTGGATAATCCTGAAAACACCAAAACACAAAGGTCGAGTGTAGGCATGAGTTTTTCCAAAATAGACATGAAGATCATGGTTCAACACAAGGCTTTCCTAACATAGGGATCATATTTTCCATTAGAATATCATCGACCAAAAGGTGTAGCCAAGACAAGGAAGAAGGAGTAAGAGTTACCCAAATTTTGTAGTGTCACAAAGTCTTTCTCTATTTTTCCACATTGTCCTTTTGAGGCCAAGTAGTACACCCTTCATGCAAATCCTTATTGATAAGCAGAAAGGAAAAGCCATGAAAAAATAAGGAAGTGAAACCAAAGTTAAAACAAAGGAGGCTAAACCAAACATGATGAAAGACAAAAGTAAGAAAATATAAGAAAGACTAAAGAGAACAAGTGAAAAATGAGTGCAAGAGACGAGGAAACTAGAATGCAACTAATCCCACTCCTAACTTGATAGCTAGAATTTCAGGGCCATGTATAATGAAATTTCCAATGAAGCCATCGTAGTTGGTCCCAACCTGCAATAATAAATATACAATCGATTAAAACAAATATAAATTAATGTGCAAGAGAAAATATGAGAACTTGAAGAACTTGCATAACAAATGGAAGGTATTTCTTCTGGGCATAAAGATGTGTCACAACCACTATTTTTATCCAATGCACATTCTTACCTTTTCAATGGAAACCATAATGAGAAAAAATTTCTACACTTCTTGTGAATACACCTTCTTTTGTGTCATCCTCATAAAGCATGAAAAATTGCCGAAGCCTATTCTTTGCAATGAAGCTTGGCAAGTAATATTTCTCCAACCATTCGGAAATTGGATCATGAAATTTGAAACAAACCTCTTGAAAATACTAAAAACTTTGAAATAATGAATCTACAATTAAAAGCGCGAGATTAGGATGATGATATTGTGAGGGAAAATAGATTTGATCATATTCAGAAGGTGTTTCAAGATATTGAGGAACTGACATAACCATCAGCGAAGGCTGAAGTGTCCCAACTTCTTGACAAGTATCTGAATGGTGAGATAAACCATAAATATTAACCAATGTGAAAAAATTGTCTTCAAATATACTGGTGGGAAAATGATAAAATGAATGACGATTAATATTATGATTAGATGGACCAATTAAAACATCAGATTCCTCATTAGTAGTTAATGAAGATAAATACATTTGAACATCTCTATGAATGCTCTGAACAATTGAACAAATTTTTTCACATGTCAAATGTAACAAACCACTTTTTGTAACTGGTGCCAAACTGTACGTTGGGTGCAGGAATTGCACTTAAGAAAACTCCTCAACACTTAATTGTCAACTCGGGGGTTTTGTAAACTTAGAGACGAAGCACAGGAAATTCCATAAGTGGTATGAACTTTTCCTATTCTTAATCCTACTTGTTAAAGGAAATGTTTGCAGAACCAGACAGAAAACAATCTTAAAGGCAATTGACACCAAAGCAACTCTAGTGCTGGAATATAAAAGAACAATTTGCAAGTAAATCAAGTAAAGGCTCTTTCACACAACTGAAGGAATCTTAAATGCTGGAATGAAATTCTATGTTTATCTTCAGATAGATGGCTAACAGTCTGACAAGTGGGCCCTTACAGAGATTTTTTTTCCTCTTGATCTTCCTTCTACACAAACAACCTATTCTTGTTCTATTACAATATGCTTGCACTAGTGGAGGTACAATGCCTCTATGTAAAAGTATATTTTACCTCCCTTACTGAAGATTTATGTCTTTGTGGAGGTGCTCTAAGCCTTAGGGTTTATAGCACTCTGTTTCCATGACAAGGGACCAGCTCTTGCACTGAGGCAGAGTTTCCTTCACCAAGTTTCTAATTTACTTTCAAAAAGATTGAAAGACTTGTTGAAAAAGAATTGCAATCAAATGAAATTCTGAGATAAATTATCTATGGAAAAGAGATGCTTTAATTAATTAAATCTTGCAAAGGAAGTAAACTTCATGAAATGAAAGTAACTCGAAGTAATCAGAGCAGTAGTCTAAGTGATCTGCATGTATCATCTAACTTCGGCTATCGACTTAAAGTGTTTCTATTCCTTGTTCGTAAAGCATAAAATGCAAGTATAATGTGTCCGTGATAAACTCGTGTAATTGTTCTCAAATCCTTCATAAATATACTTTTAATGTTGAAGATAATTACTGAAATTAGCATTCCATTTGCTTGTAAGAATAATTGAAATGATAATTAGGGAAAGAAATGCAATGTTCACTCTAAAATAAATGACTGAATCAGAGTGCAGGAAATCACATGCACTGGTACAGGAAAAGGGCTTCCTTCACAATCCAAGAAGAATCAAATTGAGACAATAACTGTGAGTAAAGAAATGCGAGAAAGGAATTATAGAAAATAAATAACTCAATTAACTCCCAATACATGGATCTATTTCACACTTAACTCTGAAATAGATTTAAATCAGAACTTCGGAAATAATTATAACATTGTTCACACCATGCAATTGCAAAGGGAAATATCCACACAATATTTATGAATAATGAAAGCACAAGGGTAAACAAGCCGGGTTGGCTAGGCCCTAGCCAACTAGCTTATTTCCCATTTAAGAAACAAAAGGATTCAACACTCAAGTATGCATCAAAGATAAATTAAACACAGTGCATGAATAACATGGTAGATTCCTTCTATTACTTTATCAACAAATGTACATAGTAGTTTGAGTCCAGCCTAGAGCCGAGGGTGGTACTAGGTTACATAGGAAATGAAATTACAATCTAAGGATTGCTAGCTAGTTCTACCTACAATATATATTTTATACATCCTTCTGGCCTTAGCCGTATTCCACTAATTATAGTCATTTTCTTATTCAGGCCTTTCAGTCGAACAAACTAACAACCGAACATTACAAAATCAGCTAACAGCTATAATGGAACGTGCACTTCACTGGTCATAGACCAACCTTGGAAAACATACCTGACTGTGCGCCACCCACCAATATCCATCCTTAGTTAATCAACAACCGAACTCAAAGTAATGGATCAAAAAGTTTGCGTGGAAAGATTCGTCTCATGGAAATATCAAACCAATCATCATGGTTTTGCATGAATATGCCTACACTAATCATACTAACTCATAAATAACACTAAGTTCCTCAATTACTTCTAGGAAATTAACATAAGTTACAAGAAGTACTTAATAGGCATGAAATCTATGTAAAAATGATTAATAAAGCACTTTAATAAATCTTAATGTAAAATACGAAGCATATGCAAGATTAGGTAGTTATCTTGGACTAGTGCAGGAAAGAAAGGTTTAAGTTGAGATAAAACATAGGTTAATGTTTATAGAAATGGGGTAAAAATAGGGCAATTTGGGACACCAACATCCTCCCATCCCTAAGTTGTTGTGTGTCCTCACACAAAATTTTACCTTCTACAAAAAGATTTCAAAAAATGAGTGGTCAGCTTTCAATCCTGAACTTCAATTCTTATTCCTTCTTTCACTATCTTCAGCTTTTTCCCTCGGGCTCTTCTTGGCTGATTCACCACTTTCTTGAGGTGTTTGTAGCATTTGGAAGCCTGATACTTCCACAATTTTACTTGCAACTTCTGACTTTTTACCTCTGCAAGTAGCTCCACCTCGCTTTGCTTCTGTCAACTTTGTTCCTTCATGACCTGGTTCAAAGCCTCTAGGTCATGAACTTGTTGCTCCAATTCTACTATTCAGCTGTTGAGGTAGAGAGTAGAGGGTGTCGTGCTAACATCTTCAGGTGTAAATGTCTTCTCTACAGTGGAATCGAAACAGGTCCCATCGTCATGAAGGTCAAGGCCATCAAATGTTGCATTATGATGTCATCAAGGGTTTCTACACTCGGGGTTTTCTTGTCACTGGGGGTTTTGATGCCCTCCACAATCTTCATGCCAAGGGTTTTAGTACCTTGTGTACTCAACTCCTGAGGGTTTTTAACACCTTGTTCTTCCAATTCCTCAGGGAACTCAGTACCCTTTCCATTTAGACCAGTAGGGGTCTCAGTACCCTATCTTTCTAAAATAGTAGGGGCTTCAGTACCTCGTTCTTCTAGAACATCAAGGGTTTCAGTACCTCATTCCTCGAAAGCACCAACAGTTTCAATGTCTGGTTCACTAAAATTATCGAGGGTCTATATATGTTTCTCTTCTTCATCCTCGTGACCCTCTGTTTGGACTTCACCGGTACTAGGTGGCATCTTCCTATTCCTTAATATGTTGACAAAAATTGACAAAAGTACGTCATCTTCCCCGTTCTCTTCATCTTCCACAGTGTGTGTTGCTGCATATACAAGCGCTAAGAGATTATGAAATTTAGGGGAAACTTGGGGCGATTTGTCTATTATAATCGGAGAGCTTGACTGATTCGTCCCTTGGGAGACATTCTTCCTCCTCACAGAGGTTCTGGTCTTTCTCTTCTTAGCTGAGAGTGGAGTGTTTTCAATATTCTTCTTCCCCTCTTGCATTGGTGTGCTTTCATCTTTATGCTCAACAAGAGATGATGTCTCTGCTTTCCTTTTCTTACTTGTACTCGTGCTAATAGACTTCTCTACACTCCTTGCTCGAAACTCCTTCAAGAATACTCCCCAAGTTACTCCTTTTTCTTCCAGCTTCTTCTTGACCAGAACCGTGATAAGCACATGATGGTAGAGATTGTTTGCATCTTGGCTTGCGTTTCCACTCTGCACACCCTTCACCATCTTCTCAAGACTTCTGAATAGGTAGTAAGGGAAATTAATCAATTTTCCCAACTCAAATTGTAGCAACAACCAAAGGTGATACATGAACACTAATGTATAGCATCCCTCTCCAATCACAAATTCTGTAGTATGAACAGGAGGTCTCGCCACTTCCTGATCATGGTGCTTTGTGGAAGTCCATTCGTCTAGTCAACCTTATGATTTTTGTCAACCACAAACCAGTGCCATCGTTTCTTCTCGAGCCTCTCCTTTTTAAACCAATGATCTCTTGTAAGTGGCAAGCTTGTAGCTTATGCAATAGACTCCTTTTTAAATTTGAACTTCAACGATCCGACCCTGACTCAGCCTCCTTTAAATGTGATGGCGAACTCTAGTACCATAGCCATGTCGAACCCATCAAAATTCTGTAAGAATGGCAGGAACCCAGATTCTTGCAATAGTGAAAGATTCTTCCAGTACTCTATGCTTTGCTCAATCTCCTGCAAAGACAATGACCCACTCCTTACATGTGCCATTTCGATCTACACTTCACCCTTTCTGATCACACCCTCAAAAGAATTCCAGCGAGTGACACCAACGCTTTGCTGAGAGATTTATGCTAGAGGTTCATCACCCTCCCTCTTTTCAGTCCCACTAACCCTTTCATGATAAAAATAGCTCTTCATATTAGGTGCAGATTCATATCAACCTACTGTAGGTGAGTCATAATGATTGGGTGGAGTGGAGGTTTATGTGGCAGTGGCGCAATGGTTACAATGATCGAGTTACAAGGTAAGGTAATAATGGACAAGCGATGCAAAATTATTTCAAGGAAGGTGAATACAGGCTATCGGACAACAGTACTATCCCACAATCCGCCTTGTAATTTAATCAAGACATATTTCAACACTTATTAAAAAAAATAGATTTCAAAACCCTATACACCTTGCACTTTAAAGATTTTTCCTAAGTCAGTAAATAATGAAACAGAGTATATATTAGTGCTCTTGTGTAGGAAAGTAAAGATCCATAAATATCCTTCATAAAACACTCCTGGACTGTGTGAATTTTACTTGCTTTCGAAGTCAGCTGCATTCTGCAGTAAACCTGCTTGCACTCCGCTGTGCTTGCAATGCGCATCTTGCACTAGGGACTTTTGCCAAAACAGAAAATATGATAGAACATAATTCTTTAGCTGGACTTAAAAAAAAATTCCTCATTATACAAGAAAACATTATTCGCCATCCTTTGGTGTTTCACGAGCATGCCTTATGGATTGACTGCATCAAATTCTGCAATCAATTTATGAGGGAATAAAGAAGTGGGAAGGGGGGTAAATTTTTTTAGAATGGGAAGGAACATTATAGTAGGGATTCCTAAAACAATATCACCAAGAGGGATAAATGAAATGGTATATGGAAAAAAATTCAAGGGAAAAGAGGGAGTTTATGAAATCGAGCAAGGGTAGTTTCTTAGAAGAAAGAGGAAGGTAATTCATTGGGGATTTTAGAAAAGAAACTAGTGGGAATTTTCGAAATGGGAAATAGAAGAAAGGAAAAGTTTTTACCTTGAAATCTACCTACACTGGTGTGGGAAAGCATAACTGCAGCGAGAAGTAAGCGTTTACTTGCATAACAATGCCCATGCTAGTTACCCCAAACTTGGGTAAGTGCTCGGTTTTGTGAACTTGCTTCTTTTTGGTGGCAAACAACATATCTAAAAATCAAGTAACATTCCCTTTTTATTAAAATTTTGATCTTCCTACCAGCATGTTGGTTTTCAGGTTGATCCTTCTGCAATCATGTCAGTTAAATGATTTTCATAATTACAAGATTTTTTTTCTTTTTTATACTTTTTATTTTTATCATTTTTTTTTCTTTTATTAATTTTTCAATAAGGACAAAAGGAATCAAATCTTCAACAGGTTGGTGTTGACACCTACCAACTCTGTTTCAAATGGTTGTTGGACTTGCTGCATAAAATCTCCTTTAGTAAGGGGCTGAAAATATACCTTCAATCTATGCCCGTTTACTAGGAACACCAAATTTTGTCCATTAATAGTTTTGATTTCTACTGCTCCATTTTCGAACACTTTGACCACCTCATAGAGTCTCATCTAGTATGTATGGAATTTTCCTTTAAAATATTTGAATGTAGAATCATAAAGGAGTACCCAACCACTTGGTTGGAACTGCTTCTTCTTAATGGACTTGTCATGCTACTTCTTGCACTGTTTTTAAACCAAGATGTTTTGCTAAGCAACATCCCTTCAGAATTCATCTAACTCGTTTAACTGTAGAAGATGTTGATGTTGTTCTTCGGAGGGATCTAGCCCCAACTGGACTATAGTTCTGAAAGTCTTGATTTGGAATTCTATTGGCAAGAGGATTTTTTTTCTGTACACCAACTAATATGGTGTGTGTCCTATACTGTTTCTCCAAGTCGTTCGATAGGCCCACAATGCTTCTGGTAATTTTGAAGCCCAATCCTTTCTGTGCATATTTACTATCTTTGTGACAAAGGAGTCAATCACCTTATTCGTGGACTCCACCTGACCATTTTCTTGTGGGTGATATGGTGTAGACTTCCTGTGCCATGTTTTATACTACTCCATCACACCCTGTACCAGATTAGAAATAAACTGCGGTCCATTGTTAGAAACAATTTATCTAGGCACAACAAATCTAGTAAATATTTCAGTACAAATAAAATCAACAACAACTCTTTCAGTAGCAAAAGAAACAGATTTAGCTTCTACCCATTTTGTAACAAAATCTATACAAACCAAAATATGCTTTTTATTTGATGATGTAGGATTTATTGGTCCTACGAAATCAATGGCCCATGTTTCAAAAAGGCTCAATAATAACTTGAGGACATCATGGAATTTCATTGGTTTGATTAGGTTGGCCAACTCGCTGACAGCTATCACATCACTTGACATATTGTTTGGCATCCTTAAACAAGGAAGGCCAAAAATATCCATCTTGTAACACTTTGAATGCAATCCGCTTATCAGCGAAGTGACCCCCACAATGTTCATAATGGGCATATTTTAAAATATCAAGCACTTCTTCCTCTCTTACACATCTACGGATAGTGAGATCAGCTCCAATGTAAAAGAGGTCTCCTTGGATCCAATAATATGCAGTACTTTTCTGAATGATATTCCGCTTTTCACGAGCGGATAAGTGAGTTGGTAATTTTCCAGTGACTAAATAGTTATTTATGTCAGAAAATCATAGGGATTTTGTTGACACAACAAAAAGATGTTCGTCAGGAAAATCATCATCAACAGGAATTGCATCACCAAGATTATTTAACCTTGAAAGGTAATCTGCCACTACATTTGATTTTCCTTGTCTATCAACAATACTAATATTAAATTCCTATAACAATAGTAACCACCTAGTCACTCTATCACTAGTTAATGGTTTATTCATCACATATCTTATTGTGGAATGGTCAGTATGTACAAATACTTCATATCCTATAATATAATGTCTGAATTTATTAATACAAAAAATTACAGCTAAAAACTCTTTCTCAGTAACCGTATAATTGAGTTCGTCGGGTGACAAGTTTTTACTAATGACATAAATAGCATAAGATTGTTTGTTTTCTTCTTTTCCTAAAGTTGTGCCAATAGTAGTATTTGAGGAATCAGAGGAAATATGAAATGGCAGGGACCAATTTGATCCTCTCAAAATTGGTTCCTGGACTAATTTTTCCTTCAATCTCTCAAAGGACTGTTGGCAAGTTGTGGACCAAGAAAACTTACTATCCTTAGCCAAAATTCGGAAAAGGGGGGTAGCTATCCTTGAGAAATTCTCAATGAATATCCCATAGTAGCTAGCATGTCTTAGAAAACCTCTCACTACCCTTTGAATTTTGGGTATAGGGAGACTCAAAATGACTTCTATTTTTGCAGGGTCAACTTGGATACCTTTGTTGGAAATAAGATGGCCAAGAACCACTCCCACCTTGCACATTAATCTAAATTTATTGTCACTCAAGGTGAGGAAACAAAGAAGAAATTTTTCTAGATTCTTGAGGGCTTCCTCAAATGAACCACCAAACATAGAGAAGACATCCATATAGATTTCTACACACTCAAGGTCAGCAAAAATAACCAAGACATCCCTCTGAAAGGTAGTTGAGGCATTACATAGCCCAAAGGGAAGCACTCAGTAAGCAAATGTACCCCATGGACATGTAAAAATGGTCTTGTATTGATCCTCGGGTGCTATCTGTATCTGGTTATATCCGCTAAAGCCATCTAGAAAAGAAAAGTACTTGTTACCAGCAAGGGTGTCGAGTACCTAATTGATGAAAGGAAGGGGGAAGTAGTATTTAAGAGTGGCTTTATTCAATTCTCTATAGTCAATACAAATGCACCATGTCCCATATTTCTTCAAGATTAATACTAATGGAGAGACCCACTGGTTGTCAGAAATGTGATATATAAAATCAACATCTAAGAGTTTTAGCAATTATTCCCTTACAACGTCTCTTAGAGTTGGGTTCATTCACCTTTGGGGTTGTCGAACAGGTAGGGATCCATCCTAAATATAGATATGGTGTGTACAAGTTTTAGGAGGAATCCCTTTCATATCTTCATAACCCCATGCAAAGGCATCGAGATGGTTTCACAACAAATTCACAAGATTCTCTTGTTGAGAAGGATCCAAGTCTAAACTGATATACAAGGATTCACCTGCACTAATCTCAACAAGCGTAGTATCAGGCTCAAGAGTACACAAAGGTGTCGCTAGAGATGGTGGTGATGGAGGTAGAGAGTCATATCTTTCTTGAATATCTAGACTAAAAATCTGACTCAATGACTCAAAATTAGGCATGGTATCTAGATTGTTCAAGAAGTCTTGAATCTCACCCTCCTATGAGGACTCAGCATTCTGATGTATCAAGGAAATAGGCTAAGTCTCCTCATCACTAGTATATTCTAACCATAAAGTGTCTTGGATCTCCTGAATGGATCTAGCGGTTGGATAGAAGGTGACCTTCTTCCTAGAATCTCCATGGGACATATACATATCACCAGAATGACATCCGATATAAGCATCGGCTATAGCAAGCCATGGCCATCCCAAGATCAAGGGATTCCATCCCATAGTATTCTTTGGCTGAAGCACAATGAAATCTATGGGATATTCCAAAGTGTCTAGGGAAACGACCACATCATCCAACACCCCTTCTGGTTTGATTTTATATCTATCTGCTAGTTCAATCACAATGGGAGTAGGACGAATATGGACCAATCCAAGTTGATACATGGTTTTCTTGGTCATAACATTAATGGTTACCCCTAGGTCTATAAGAACAATGGAGATAAGGAGATCACCTATCTGAACAGAGACAATAAGGTTTTCGGGGTCGGTATATTTTTCCATGTGCTTACACCCCAGCATTAAGTCCGCTGCTCTACGAACAAATTGAATAGTCTAAGGTTCCATTCTTCTCCTTCCTGGCTTCTTGAGACAAAGTTCCCTAATGATTTTTATATAGATGGGGATCACTTTAATAGTTTGGAGCAAAGGTACCCTTATGAAGAGGTTCCTAAGCTTAGAAGTCATGCTAGACTAAGGAATGGGGCCTTCCTTCTCCACAACTAACCTCTCTGGATACGGAGGTCAGCTAGAAGAAGATGATAAGGGCTCAAAATGTATAGAGATAGGTTGAATGATGTCATCTTTCTCAGAATGGTTAGTAGTTTCCTCCTCTCCTTTCTCATTGATAATCACCATAGGCTACTTTTGATTTTCTGAGGTTACTACCTTCCCTGATCTCAATTGGAGATCATTGACTCCAACTTGCATAGTTTGATATTTGGATGAAGAAAGTGGGTTCATAGAATGGATCATTTGTACTTGTTTATTATTGGGGTTGGGTAAAGGTTAAGCAGGCAGTTGAGAAGGTATAAATGGTGGAGCTAAAGGTAATGGTGGCATAAGTTGACTTAGCTAAGGTAATGATGATTGTGGCATTGTGTAAGGTGCATATGTAGGAGGGTATGATTGCATAGGTGCAGGATAGGAATGATGTGAATGGTTTAGCCCTCTCCATCCTTGTTGCCAAGGTTGGGAGGGTTTTCCATACTGATATTGGTTCCCATGTGGCCAATGTTGAGAGTGACCAGTGTTAGGATAGCAATATGAGTGTGCATTATAACCAAAACAATGTGGTGGAGGTTCAGGAACCATACCTGCACCTACCCGAGGCCAATTTCTTCGTGTTCACATAGCATGCAGTGATTCGGCTTTCAGTAGTCCTCCTTCAAGTACAAATTCTAGCCCAAGTATGGAGGGACATTTTTCTGTAGCATGGTTCTCTTCACAAATTGCATATTTATTAGTTTCTTTAACATCTATAGGACATTCTCTTAAAGGATGCTTTCTTCTAAATCTTGGACATAAAATAGACAATGACTCTTTCTCTTCTACAAGTTTTTGCTGAAACTTCAAAGAGTCCATTTTTTTACAAACAATATTCATTATTTCAATTTTCATATTGTCCATTTTGATTTCTAATCCAATAGTCGTAGCATCAGTAGATTCGGTTTTCCTATTTCTATTCCAAATTCCTTTACTAGATCTATATTGGTTACTCGATAATTTCCTATGCAAGTCACAAATCTGATCAAAAGGTTTTTGAGCAATATCCCCTTAGATTTAGATTATTCGTAGCATCATCAGTAAGCCCACATAAGAACAAGGTTCTAATGGTACTTAGTTCAAATTTGTGCTTTGACCTTTGGAGGATGTACATGAATCTCTCCAAGTAGTCCTCTAACATCTCATCATCATTTTACACAATAGTAAAGATTTCATCTTGAATATCTCTAGTATTACAATATTCCTAATATTTCAATAAAAACACTCTCTTCATTTCCTCCCAAGAAGTTATAATGTTTCCTCCTAATCCCCTGAACCAATGGAGTGTTGTGTCCTTGAGAGTTGCAAGAAACAATTTTAACTTTTGGGCATCAGATGAATAATCATAACTTCTACACAAAATATCAAACTCAAATAAGAAACTATCTGGATCTTCATGTACCTTTCCATATAAATGAGGAAGAATTGATGGTGAAATATTTTTCATTTGCACTTGTGTATTAGGATTCACAATTGGGAATCCAAAAGTGGATTGTTCCTAATTTATCTAACTTTCACCACTTCCTTTTGCATGACCTTTTTCATCTACCATTTTTGTTCTTCCAACTGAGCCACTCTCAACAGGCTAAGAAGGCTAACTATGGATTCCAACAGTTCCCTTATTCCCCTTTATGGGTTGTCTCACACCTAGACCACTGCTACCAAAGCCCAAGTGGACTGTTCCTGTGTGATGAGTCTGATTTTGTTTGGACTTTCTTCCTGCAAAATAAGGTCCAATATGAGATTTGGTTTCAGATTTGTCAATGTTTCATTGGCCCCTAGTGGGCTTCAGACCCCTACCTCTTTTAGGCATTCATTTCAAAAAATGACAAAACGAAATTCAAATAAAAAGATGCAATCTTCAAAAAAATAACTCAGCACTTATAAATTCCTTCAAACAATAGAAGCACCCGCACGAGAAACTAATAGCAGACTTACCCCTATTGAAAAATAGAAAATTCTTACAAATTCAAATTGCCTCCCCGGCAACAGTGCCAAAATGTCAGGTGCAGGAATTCCACTTAAGAAAACTCCTCAACACTTAATTGTCAACCTGGGGGTTTCATAAACTTAGAGACGAAGCACATGAAATTCCATAAGTGGTATGAAATTTTCCTATTCTTAATCCTACTTCTTAAAGGAAATTTTTGTAGAATAATATGGAAAACAATCTTAAAGGGGATTGACACCAAAGAAACTCTACTGCTAGAATATAAAAGAACAATTTGCAAGTAAATCAAGTAAAGGAGCTTTCACACAACTGAAGCAATCTTAAATGCTGGAATGAAATGCTATGCTTATCTTTATATAGATGGCTAATAGTCTGACAAGTGGGCCCTTTCAGAGATCTATTTTCCTCTTAATCTTCCTTCTACACAAATAACCTATTCTTGTACTATTGCAATATAATTGCACTAGTGCAGGTACAATGCCTTTGTGTAAAGGTATATTTTACCTCCATTACTGAAGATTTATGTCTTTGTGGAGGTTCTCTAAGCTCAGGACTTAGAGCACTCTATTTCTGTGACAAGATACCAACTCCTACACTAAGGTAGAGTTTCCTTGACCAAGTTTCTAATTTACTTTCGAAAAGATTGAAAGACGTGAGGAGAAAAAAGAATTGCAATTGCTAACGAAATTTTGAGATAAACTATCTATGGAAAAGAGATGCTTTAATTAATTAAATCTTGCAAAAGAAGTAAACTTCGTGAAATGAAAGCAACTTGAAGTAATCAAAGCAATAGTCTAAGTGATCCGCATGTATCATCTAACTTTAGCAATTGACTTAAAGTGTTTTTGTTCCTTGGTCGTAAAGCATAAAATGCAAGTTTAACGTGTCTGTGATAAATTCATGCAATTGTTCTCAGATCCTTCAAAAATCTACTTTTAATGCTGAAGACAATTACTAAAATTAGCGGTCCATTTTCTTGCAAGAATAACTTTAATGATAATCAGGGAAGGAAATGCAACGTTTGTTGTCAAATAAATGACTCAACCGGAGTGCAGGAAATCACATGCACTGGTACAAGAAAAGGGATTCATGCACGATCCAGGTGGAAGAAAATCGAGACAAGAACTGCGAGTAAATAAATGCGAGAAAGGAATTAGAGAAAAGAAATAACTCAATTAACTCCCAAGCCATGGATTCATTTCACACTTAACTCTGAAATAGATTTAAATCAGAACTTCATAAATAAATATAAAATTGTTCACATCATGCAACTACAAAGGGAAATATCCACACAGTCATTCTGAATGACGAAAGAACAAGGGTAAACGAGCTGGGTTGGCTAGGCCATAGCCAACCAGCTTGTTTCCCATTTAAGAAACAAAAGGATTCAACACTTAAGTATGCATCAAAGGTAAATTAAGCGCAATGCATGAATAACATGGCATATTCCTTGTATTTCTTTATTGGCAAATGTACATAGTAGTGTGAGTCCAGCCCAGAGATGAGGGTGGTACTAGGTTACATAGAAAATGAAATTACAGTCTAAGGATCGATAGCTAGTTCTACCTACAATCTATATTTTCTACATCCTTTCGGTCGTAGATGTATTCCACTAATTACAGTCATTTTCTTATTCAATCCTTTCAGCTGAACAAACTAACAACTGAACATTACAAAATCGGCTAACAGTTATAATGGAACATGTACTTCTATGGCCATAGACCATCCTTGGAAAACATACCTGATTGTGTGCCACCAATATCCATCCTTAGTTAATCAGCAACCGAACTCGGAGTCATGGATCAGAACGTCCACGTGGAAAGATTCAGCTCATGGAAATCTCAGACCAATTATTGTGGCGGTGAAGGAATCTTCCTGCATTAATCATACTAACTCATAATTAAAAATAATTTCCTCAATTACTTCTAGGAAATTAACATAAGTTACAAGAGGTACTTAATAGGCATGAAATTTATGTAAAAATGATTAATAAAGCACTTTAATAAATCATAATGTAAAATACAAAGCATATACTGGAATAGGTAGTTATCTTGGACTAGTGCAAGAAAGAGAGGTTTAATTTGAGATAAAACAGAGGGTTAATGTTTATAGGTATGGGATAAAAATAGGGAAATTTGGGACACCAACATCCTCCCATCCCAAAGTTGTTGTGTGTCCTCACACAACATTTTAACTTCTGCAAAAAAATCCTCAAAAAATGAGTGGCCAACTCTCAATCCTAAACTTCAATGCTTAATCCCTTTTTTCATTATCTTTGGTTTTTTCCCTCGGGCTCTTCTCAGTTGATTCTTCACTTTCTTAAGGAATTTGTAGCATTTGGAAGTCCGATACTTCCATGCTTTTACTTGTTGCTTCTACCTTTTTACCTCTACAAGTAGCTCCACCTCGCTCTGCTTCTACCAACTTTGTTCCTTCATGACTTGGTTCAAAGCCTCCAGGTCATGAAATTACTGCTCCAATTCTACTATTCGGTGGTTGAGGTAGAGATTAGAGGGTTTCATGCTAAGATCTTCATGTGTAAATGTCTTCTTTGCAATGGACTTGAAACAGGTCCCATCGTCATCAAGGTCAAGGCCATCAAATGTTTGCATTATGATGTCGTCGAGGGTTTCTACACTCAAGGTTTTCTTGTCACCGAGGGTTTTGATGCCCTCCACAATATTCATGCCAAGGGTTTTAGTACCTTGTGCACTCAACTCCTCTAGATTTTTAACACCCTGTTCTTCCAGTTCCTAAGGGAACTCAGTACCTTGTCCATTTAGACTAGCAGGGGTCTCAGTACCCTATCTTTATAAAACAATAGAGGCTTCAGTGCCCCGTTCTTCTAAAATAGTGGGGGTTTTAGTACACTGTTCCTCGAAAGCACTGAGGGTTTCAATGTCCAGTTCACTGAAATTATCGAGGGTCTCTATATGCTTCTCCTCTTCATCCTCATGACCCTCCCTTTGGACTTCACCAGTACTCATTGTCATCTTCCTCTTCCTTAATCTACTGACAAAACTTGACAAAAATACGTCATCTTCCACGTTTTCTTCATCTTCCATAGTGTGTGTTGTTGCATCTACAAGCACTAAGAGATTGTGAACTTTAGGGGAAACTTGGGGTGATTTGTCAATTATAATCGGAGAGCTCAACTAGTTCATCACTTGGGAGATAGTCTTCCTCGTCACCGAGGTTCTGGTCTTTCCTTCTTAGCTAAGGGTGGAGTATTTTCAATAGTATTCTTCCCTACTTGCACTGGTGTGCTTTCATCTTTTTGCTGGGTATGAGATGATGTCTTTGCTTTCCTTTTCTTACCTATACTCGTGCTAGCAGACTTCTCTGCACTCCTTTCTTGAAACTCCTTCAAGAATGCTCCCCAAGTTACTCCTTTTTCTTCCAGCTTCTTCTTGACCCAAATTTTGATAAGCCCATGATGGTATAGCTTGTTTGCAACTTGGCTTGCATTTCCACTCTACACACCCTTCACCATTTTCTTAAGAATCTTGAGTAGGTAGTAAGGGAAATTAATCAATTTTCCTTACTCAAATTGAAGCAACAATCGAAGGTGATGCACGAATGCCAATGCATAGCATCCCTCTCCATTGACAAATTTTTGAGGTAATAATAGGAGGTCTCGCCACTTCCTGATCATGGCACTCAGTGGAAGTTCCTTCCTCCAGTCTACCTTAATTGTTTTGTTAACCATGAACTAGGGTCATCCTATCTTTTTGAGTTGCTCCTTTTTAAACCAATGCTCTCCTATAAATGGCAAGACTCTAGCTTACACAATAGACTCCTCTATAAATTTGAACTTCAACAGTCCGACCTTGACTCGGCCTCCTTTAAATGTCCTCGCAAACTCCAGTACCACAACCATATCGAACCCATAAAAATTTTGTAAGAATGGTAGGAACTCGGATTCTTGCAATAGTGCAAGACTATTTCGGTACTCTACAATTCGCTCAATCTCCTAAAAATACAATAGCTCACTCCTTACGGGAGCCATTTTGAACTGCACTTCACCCTTTTTTATCACACCCTCAAAATAATTCCAGCGAGTGACACCAATGCTTTGTCAAGAGCATTATGCCAAATGTTCGCCAACCTCCATTTTTCAGTCCCACTCACCCGGTCATGATGAAAACATTTCTTCGTATTAGGCACAGATTCGTATCAACCTGCTGTAGATGAGTCATAATGATTGGGTGGAGTGGAGGTTTATGCAGCAGTGGCGCAATAGTTACAATAATCAAGTTATGAGGTAAGGTAATAATGGACAAGAAATGTGAAATTATTTCAAGGAAGTTGAATACAGGCTATCAGAAAACAATACTATCCCACAGTCCACCTCGTAATTTAATCAAGACATACTTCAGCACTTATTAAAAAAAATAGATTTCAAAACCCTATACACCTTGCACTTTAAATATTTCTCCTAAGTCAGTAAAATGATGAGATAGAGTATTAATTGAAACATGCAATGCTATGATATATCAGTACTCATGTGCAGGAAAGTAAAGATCCATAAATATCCTTGATAAAACATTCCTAGACTACGTGAATTTTACTTACTTTCACAGTCAGCTGCATTCCTACACTAAGCACTGCACATCTTGCACCAAGGACTTTTACCAAAACAAAAAATCTGATAGAACATAATTTTGTAGCTGGAGTTGAAAAAAATTCATCATTATACAAGAAAAATTTATTTGCCATCCTTTGGTGTTTCACAAGCATGCCTTCTGGATTGACTCCATCAAATTCTGCAATCAATTTATGAGGGAATAAAGAAGTGGGAAGAGGGGTAAAATTTTTTAGAATGGGAAGGAACATTACAGGAGGGATTCATGAAACAATATCACCAAGAGGGATAAACGAAACGGGATGTGGGAAAAAAATCAAGGGAAAAGAGGGCTTTTACAAAATCGAGCAAGGGTAGTTTCTTAGAAGAAAGAGGAAGGTAATTCATTAGGGATTTTAGAAAAGAAACTAGTGGGAAATTTCGAAATGGGAAATAGAAGAGAGGAAAAGTTTTTACCTTGAAATCTATCTACACTGGTGCAGGAAAACATAACTGCAATGGGAAGTAAGCATTTACTTGCATAAATATGCCAATGCTAGTTACCCCAAACTTGGGTAAGTACTTCGTTTCGTGACCTTGCTTCATCTTGGTGGCAGCCAGCATATCTAAAAATCAAGTAACATTCCCCTTTTATTAAAATTTTGATCTTCCTACTAGCATGTTGGTTTTCAGGTTGATCCTTCTGCAATCCTCTCAGTCAACTGATTTTCATAATTACAAGATTTTTTTTTCTTTTTATACTTTTTTTTGTCATTTTTTTTCTTTTTATTTTTCTTTTATAATTTTTTCAATAAGGACAAGAAGGAATGAAATCTTCAATAGGTTGGTGTTACCACTTGCCAACTCCTTTTGAAATCACTGTTGGACTTTCTGCATAAAATCTCCTTTAGTAAGGGGCTGAAAATATACCTTCAATCTATTCCCGTTTACCAGGAACACAGAATTCCGTCCACCAATAGTTTTGATTTCTATTGCTCCATTTTCGAACATTGTGACCACCTCATAGGGTCCCATTGAGCTTGTACAGAATTTTCATTTAAAATATTTGAATCTAGAATCATAAACGAGTACCCAATCACTTGGTTGGAACTTCTTCTTCTGAATGGACTTTGTTGGCATTATGATTCTGGTTTGGCTCTATGGTACAGGTGTTGTACTTGATGGCAACTCACTCATGTGGTAGATCTCAGTTCAGGCACTCAAAATCATGGAAATTAAGATACCCGCAGGAAATCCTAGAAGAAGCTGTGGACCCACAGGTACGCCAACCAAGGAATGCGGTCATACATGCAGGTTCTCCGTTCATTAGGTGCGGACCCCAGTTTCACTCTCTCCAATGCAGAAAAGCGTGTGCACGTGGGAATCTTTATGAATGGTTCATGGTATTTAGCCCGACCTATGGTTTTGGTCCGTGGTTTTGCATCTACAAATATTGATCCAAGGAATTGGGTTCATGGTATTGTGTTACTATGGTTTTGGACCGTGGTATTGTGAAAGGCTTGCCTATAAAAAGGAAAGGAGATATTTTGGCCAAATACATGTGTGTGAAATTTGAATATCTTAAGATTTGAAATTTTGGGTGATTGATTTTAAAAGCTAGATCTAAATCAAGGAGAAAACTTAAGGCGAATCTATTGATAAGTTGTGATCTCTCAGGCGCATAAGCAGATCTGTGGATCTGACTGATTGTGGCACATTGGAGAACTGTTAATTTGGCCCTAATCAGAAGTCCGTAGGCGATCCGAAGGAGCAGTGCGGGGGGTAAATAGCACAGAAAAAGGCTCGGTGCAAGGTACGCAGCACCAGAGAAGGCGCAGTGCGGGCCACACGCAGCGCTACAAAAGGAGAAGTGCGAGGTACGCAGTGTGAGAAAAGGCACAGTGCGGAAGTACGCTGTCTGTCAGACAATGAGAGCGCGGACCTGAGAAGAAGTACACAGAGCAGAAGAACCACCAGTGCGGATCTGCGTAGTTTTGACTCAGAAGAGCTGCAGATATTCGCAGGCCCCTCTTGGTGAAGTTGCGGACTTATCTTGAAACTTTTGTTGACTATCTTTTATCTATTGCAGCAGAATTCTGGGTTTAGATTTCTGGTATTACTTTTCTGTTTACAACATTCTGAAGTGTTGGGTGATTCATTGGTTGAGTGTATAAGGAAGTTGGATGATTTGCATGTACTTGATGACTATTTGATGTCCATGGATCCAGTTTGAAAATTAATGAAACGTGGTCCTTAAAGAAAGAAAAGAGCTAAGGGGGTTGTAGCTCCCTTCCAAGAGAGACTGGAAAATGAGAGAGAGTTGTAGCTCTCTACAGGTTGCAGCCTGCGTACTGGTAAAGGACTGCACCAATACAAAATCATTGTATAAGAAGTTTCTAATTGAAAGAAGATAGAGACATATTGCAGCAGGTGGTTTTCACCCACATTGGGTTTCCACCTTATATCTGGTGTTCTTTGGTGTGACTATCTATTTTTCTTGTTCATGCTCATTATTATATAGTACTGTCATACAAGTTAATGATCAATATCTGAAGATTGAATTAAAGTATAAATCGGGAAAACATATTGAAAATAATTTGTTAATACTGATTCACCCCTCCTCTCAGTATTATTTCCAACAATTGGTATCAGAGCATGTCCTTCTAAAGAAGCTTGATCGCTTGAAGGAAGATATTTCATCATGAGCAACTACGAGAGGGAAGCATCAATCAACCCACCAGTTTTTGATGGGACAAGCTTCGTATATTGGAAGGTAAGAGTTACTGCCTATCTTCAATCTCTTGGTACTGAAGTCTGGGATATCATAGATACAGGGTATACTTTTCCATCAGCAACTCCTACAGATCCGGCTGAGAAAAAGAAATATGAAACAAATGCAAAGGCGGTCAATACTCTATTAGGATGCCTATCTCAATCAGAATTTGTCAAGGTAATGCAGTATAAATCCGCAAAGGAAATATGGGACAAGATTGTTCTGAGTTATGAAGGAGATGATCAGGTAAAACGAGCAAAACTTCAAACCCTCAGAATTCAGTATGAAAATCTCAGAATGTACAATGATGAAAGTGTGGCTAAATATTTTCTTCGTGTAGATGAGATTGTTAATTGTATGAAAAATTTGGGTGAAGAAGTAAAAGAGGTTGTTGTGGTTGAAAAAGTTCTAAGATCTTTGTCCCCTAGATTTGAATCTAAAGTTTCTGCAATAGAAGAAAAGGAGAATCTTCAAAACCTTAAAATGTCATAGTTGCATGGAATTCTAACTGCTTATGAAATGAGGAAATGAGGACCATCATAGAGGAGAGAAGCTACCTTCAAGGCTTCTGGCAAAGGAGACTACTATGAGTCAGGTCACATATCAGAAGAAGAAGAAGAATCAAATTTTGTCAAAAATCTTCAAAGGGGTGTTGGACGATTCCGAGGTAAGTTACCTTTCAAATGCTTTGCTTGTGGAAGAGTAGGTCACTATGCTGCCAAATGTCCTCACAAGGATAAGATTGATGAGGGGAAGGAACCTGTTAGATGGAACAAGAAACATAATGCAAACAAGAAAAGCTATTACACTCATGAAGATCGTGATGGACTATCAAATAGTGATGAAGATGAACGAGGTAAGCACTATAAACTTGTAATGGCCTTTGAAGATGATGATTACATGGATGTTATAGATGTGGATGACTTTTATGAAGAGATTACTAGACTCAAAACATGTTTATAAGAAAAGAATATGATCATTGATACTCTACAAATTCAACTGGATGAAAAAGAAAAATCTCTTGAGAAGTTAGAATGTGAAATTGTTGGCCTTAGAAAAGAAATTGAGAAAACAAAGGCCCTTAATCTTAAATTTTTTAAAGGATTTGAAACTCTGGATGAGATTATCAATGTGCAGCGTTCCCCTCTAATCAAGACAGGTCTAGGGTATAATGGAGAAGCATCTCAAACTTCCACCTCCAAAAGTTATCTTGATGCAGCAAGAAGGAATGAGCAAAGGCCCAATAGAAATCATCAGATAAATCAGGGACAATCTTCCTCAAGAATGAACAAAGACTATCAAGAAAATCAGGGGCATGCTACCTTAAGGACAAATAGAAGCTACAACCAAGCCACAGGTAAAATCTTCCCAATTTTCTTCAAGAATGGATGTCAGTAGAAACTACAATCGGTTGGATGATAGTCGCAGGAATTTCTTCAATGGCCAATGTTTCTCTTGCCGTAACTTTGGTCATAAAGCAGCTCAATGTGTTGCCTATAAGACAATCATGACTAGAGAGGCTCAAAAACAAAGAAGTATGCCTGCAATCACGAAGAGGACCTATAACAAATTTTCTGCCCTTGAAAGTGAAATTGAATGTTCTATTTGTAATAATTTTGGTCGTGAAGATTCTAAATGCAGGAGCAAGTTTTGGAAGACAACTCAGAAGGAACAAACCTCAAGTTCCAAAACATGGAGAATGAAGGAACCGCAACCAGAAAGATGTGGGATAGCTTTATATGCAGAAGGACATGAAAATCAATGGTACATCGACAACGAATGTTCGAAGCATATGACAGGTGATAAAGAAAAACTTGAATCATATACTTCTTTAGAAAAGGGAAAGAAAGTTTCTTTTGGAAATGATACCCCAACAACCATAAAAGGAAAAGGCATTGCTCAGTTGAAGGAGGATGTCAAAGCTAGTAATGTTTTGTATGTTGATGGCTTGAAGCATAATTTATTGAGTGTCAGTCAGATGTGTGATAATGGGACCGAGGTGATATTTCGATCAGATGGGTGCAGGGTTCGTGATCTTGATACAGGAAGAACAGTAATCAAAGGCAGAAGAACTCCAAATAATCTATACATATTTGAAGAAGGAGAACATCAATGTTATTTGAGAAAAAATGATGAACACTGGTTATGGCACCGGAGGTTGGGGCTTCTAAGCTTTTAAAAAATAAGGAAAGCATGCAAATACCAAGTGGTTCGTGGTCTTCCAGACATCAAAATTCCAGACAACACCATATGCAAATCATGCCAGTTTGGGAAGCAAACTAGATCTAAATTCCCTGAGAAAGAAGGATCTACCAGCAGGCCTCTTGAGCTAGTCCATACAGATGTATGTGGTCCATTTAGGACAAGGTCACATCGAGGAGAAGAATACTTTATATTATTCATTGACGACTTCTCCAGGATGGTTTGGTTAGGACTTATGAAGCACAAGGACGAAGCATTCGAAAAATTCAAATCCTTCA